>JAWQFJ010000810.1:29600-53008 GCA_034096865.1 Theodoxus fluviatilis | reverse complement strand
ACATTTTACACCGCAACAAGTAATCCAAAGAAGGAACAAAAAGACACAAGCATGCACATAAATCAATCATCGTTTCCCACGCAATCACACATACACCAGCATCTTTCCACCATAACACCTGTACAAGACCACACACCCACCCCCCCCCCCACCAATGTTCTTCATCACCGCATCACACAACACCGTACAGGAAATGACCAACAATGAGAACAGGATGTTAGCATGCTACAACAACTCACACTCACACAGCACACATACACACGATCATCACGCATAACGGCATGCACTTCCCTCGCCCCCCCCCATCAAACATCTACACACACTCCCATCAACATTGTTTAATGCCTTTGTTGTCACGAGACACATAGTCTCATACACCATTCATAGTCCCTTTTCTGTCACAGTTCCCTAGTCGACTACAAGTCCTTTCAGATCTACTGTTGGTTACAGTCACGTTCGAAGTCTCACAACAATTTTTCATTTGCTATTACTTACCCACTTACCGGGACTCGTTGAAGAGACGTGATGGCTGTTCGGGAGGAAAAGAATCCCTCATGCGTTTGTTGTGGCAGGCCAGCACCCTCAGGCGACTGTTGTGGGGGGGGATGGACTCTCGACGTGGCGGTTTCGAATGATGCGTAAGGTTACTTGGTGCGCAACTGAGCCGGTGTGTTGGTGTCAGAAATTCGAACTTTGTCATCTGTCTAGTTCAGGCCACACTGGGTTATGCGATCATCAGGAGAGCTGGATTGGTCCGGGCCAGCCAGCAGTTGGCCGCCGGCTCCTCCACGACCTCTTCGTCTGCCCAGCCCTCTGTGCCATGTTCGTTCCCTTCCCTGCACATCTGCTGTCGGTACCACAGCTGTTGAAGGATGGACGACCGCTCCTTCGCAATCGTCGTTACCTAAAGTACGTTTGGCAAGATGGGGGAGCAATCTTGCAGGGTTGAGCGGCAACACTATGCCGCAGCTTTTCAAAGACAGATATCGCCCTCTTGCCGTTCGCTCGCTTGCATGAACGCAGCGGCGTTCCACGTGTATCCTGATCCGCATAATCGAGTGGTTATCATGATGATGGGAGTGCAGTAGAATGGTAGGTAGTACAACCAGTCGTCGTAATGGTTCAACTTGATGACGATGGGAGTCAGGACCGTGGTCTTGTGTTCTCGTCCGAAAGCTTGCATAGATGAGCTTCGCCTTCGGTCTCTGTCACGTTCAGCTCCAGGAATTGTCTTGCTCGCACTCTCTTTCACCAGTTTACTCCATCCGGCGTTGTTCCTATGTATGCAGATTCGTCATGTCTGTCAGGTGATGAGACCTTGACAGTGTGATGTGGTCATCTCTTGCAACTTAAGCAGCAGGTGATGAGATCCCTGAAGTCGCACCTGATGTCGGCGTGTGTTAAGACTTTAAAGTCTGTGACCGAGCGAGGGTGACAGCACGCAGCCTTGTGGGGCTGGACCTGTGCTTGGTGGTTGATGGCGTCAGAGAGAACCTGTCGTCTCATCATCACTATTATCATCACCATCACCATTATCATCATCATCATCAATGAAAGAAGGTTAATATCATCATTCATCATCACCACTGCCACCATCATCCCTATTTTTGTTATCATCACTCACCACCATTATCACCATTATCATATAATCACCATCACGATTATCATCAAAAGAACAAGTAGTGCCATCATAACTCATTATCATCATCATCATCTTCATCTCTCTTATCATCATCACTATCACTATCATCATCCACTTTCAATAACATCATCATCATTATATTCACCACTAGCAACATCATCATCCTTGTCATCAAAATCACTACTTACGTTGGTATTATCATGTTTTATTTTAACAGCTTGCCTCGATATCAAGCATACTAGTACATGTATCTTAAAAAAAAGTTTACCACTGTGTCAGCACAGACCAAAACAGACCTAACAAACCAAAACAAAATGGAACAAGGGCTGAACTAACCTTGGTGATTTTCTTGGGGGTTGGGGTACCAATCTCGTCAATTTCGGTTTTCTTGTAAGTGTTGGGAGAAGTCAGCCATCCTGCCTTGTATGCCTGCTTCTGTCTCTCCAGGATTTTGAAAGGAGAACTGCAACATTGCAGCACCACAATGCTGTACTGCACCACAATTCCACCCTGCCTATCTGCACCACAATGCTGTACTGCACCACAATTGCACCCTGCCTATCTGCACCACGCATTTTCTCAGACCAGCATGGAAGGACAATGCACTAATTCTGATGGAAATTATTTGTACAAAGCAACCAAAATAAAGAAGTTAACAATAGAAAAATGGAACAAATAGTTCATAGAAGAGCATGAACATATTGTTATATATACACAAAGGAAACACAGTCTTGCAAGGAACCCCTGACTTTCACTGTTCATTAAAAAAAACAATCCTTCTTACAAGAAAACAGAAATACATGAGTACACACAACTGAACAATGGACATGACTGCTTCCATTTAATCACAATAGTATAAATCAAATAGAAAGTAAAACAAAAACCACCCAAAAAACGAAATCAAAATAAAACAAGAAGGGCAAAGCCCATACGACTCACATGCTTGACCTTGACCTTTATATGACCTTGACCTTCAGGTGACCTTCAAGGTCAAGGTCAAACAACTAAACCTACCAATGACATCATACACAAAGAAATGCTTTACACATTCTTCCTACCAAAATACATGTGACCTTGACCCAAGGTCAAGGTCATCCAAGGTCATGCAACACAAAGCTGTTCATTCAAGACATAGGAAGCACAATGGTGCTTATTGGCACTTTCTACCATGAGATATAGTCACTTTTAGTGGTTCACTACCCCATTTTGGTCACATTTCATAAGGGTCAAAGTGACCTTGACCTTGATGATATGTGACCAAATGTGTCTCATGATGAAAGTAACATGTCCCCATAATTTATGTTTGAAACAGTTATCTTCCATAGTTCAGGGTCAAGGTCACTTCAAAATATGTATACAATCCAACTTTGAAGAGCTCCTGTGACCTTGACCTTGAAGCAAGGTCAACCAAACTGGTATCAAAAGATAGGGCTTGCTTTGACCTATATACCACTTGTAGCTAAGGTCGCCATTCTCAATAACGTGGGAGAAAATTGGGAAAATGTGAAAAATGACTGTTTTTGAGACCACATTTATGGCTCCTGTGACCTTGACCTTGAAGCAAGGTCAAGTCACTATGTATAATTTTTGAGGCCTTGTCATCATACACCATCATGCCACATTTGGTGTTGATAGACTTAATAGTCTCCGAGAAAAATCCAACGTTTAAGTTTTTTACGGACGGACGGACGCCCGCCCGCCCGGACGGACGGACGACACGGCTCAGTACATAGACTCACTTTTGCTTCGCATGTGAGTCAACAAAAAACACACATCCCCTCAGCTTATCTTTCTTCAACTGCTGGCAGCACAAGATGATTCCAAGATGTATTGAAATCACAAAAAAATTAAAAACACATTTCCTCCTTCAAGCAAGATGAAAAAAGTATAACATGTGCTCCACATAATTATTAAGTTTCAAACAGTTATCTTCCATAGTTCAGGGTCAAGGTCACTTCAAAATATGTATACAATCCAACTTTGAAGAGCTCCTGTGACCTTGACCTTGAAGCAAGGTCAACCAAACTGGTATCAAAAGATAGGGCTTGCTTTGACCTATATACCACTTGTAGCTAAGGTCGCCATTCTCAATAACGTGGGAGAAAATTGGGAAAATGTGAAAAATGACTGTTTTTTATACCACATTTATGGCTCCTGTGACCTTGACCTTGAAGCAAGGTCAAGTCACTGTGTATGTTTTTTGAGGCCTTGTCATCACACATTTGGTGTTGATAGACTTAATAGTCTCCGAGAAAAATCCAACGTTTAAGTTTTTTACGCCCGGACGGACGCCAGGACGGACGGACGCCCGGACGGACGGACGGACGGACGACACGGCTGAGTACATAGACTCACTTTTGCTTCGCATGTGAGTCAAAAAGGGTACTCACATGAATCGTCCCTCATCACCATCGTAGTAGTAAGCAAAGGAGCTGGAGGATGGGGGCACCTCAACCTCACTGTTGCTTCGCTCTTTCCTGTCCTGCTTGATCATGGTGATCTTGTACAGGTAGCCCGTCCGAAAACCCTGCATGGAAGGCAAAGTTTTTTAGGGACCCTTTCCACAAGAACTTCATGGCACAATGCATTTTCATGAACACGAATATCTGCAAAGGCAAGGTCTGAACAGCACAAAGGGCCTGGAAGCCTGAAAGCTCTTCAGACATAAAAAACAAAAAAAAACACAATGATACTTTCATGAAAAGGATACTGATGTGGAGGTGGATGGCATGTTTGCAATGAAAGAAATACTATTAAAGGGTTGTGTTGAACTATGCAAGGGGGCACACACACATACACCAAAGATTGATATGCAATGCAAAATTTTCTGATACTATAGCAGAATTCGAAACACCTCTCTTTCCAACCTCCCCCTTCCTTTGTTCCTCTTCTCTCTCTCTCTCTCTCTCTCTCTCTCTCTCTCTCTCTCTCTCTCTCTCTCTCTCACTCACACACACACACACACACACACACACAAACACACACTCACTCACACACACACACACACACACACATTCACTCACTCACTCACACACACACACACACACACACACACACACACACACACACACACACACACACACACACACACACACACACTCACACACACACTCACTCACTCACTCACCTCACTCACACACACACACACACACACACACACACACTCACACACACACACTCACTCACTCACCTCACTCACACACACACACACACACACACACACACACACACACACACACACACACACACACACACACACACACACACACACACACACACACACACACACACACACACACACACTCACACACAAATACACACAAATACACACAAACACCAACTCACAGCATTGTCCAGCTGCCTCATGAGAGCCTCAAACTCAAGTTCGCCAGACTTCCACTTGCGCCCAGCGGTTTCCACACCTCCACCTCCCTTGCTGCCCACTGCAAAGGTCTTCTGCGCTATCTCACTGTCCACCTGGATCAGGTTGTTCACTCCGGCAGGGATGCAGGTTACCTGTAGTGAATACAGGTAGACATTACTGCCAGGAAATACTTCACCTGTTGAATCCAAGTAGAGTGAGAGCACATACAAAAAATGGTCGTGGTAAAGGTAACATGGCTATTTAAAAAAAAACAACAAAAAAAACTGAATCTTTAGGTTAGAAGTGGCCAGATTGAACATAAAACAAACTTTTTCACCAAAAACACTATATAAAAAAACTTTAAATAATGGATTTTTTGAGTGCTCATAGGGCAGGGATGATGGGACAGCTTTAAGTTTGTTGTTCACCATAAATTGTACCTCTCTCTTCTCTCCCCCCACCCCCATCCCTGATCCCCAAAAAAGTTCAGGGTTGGCAGAAAAAAAGTGTTGGTTGTGTTCCTGAAAACCCCAAGTATTTTAGTTGCTGGCCTTATGCACACAGCTAGGGCTGCTTGGTGCCTCCCCTGTCAGCTGGAAGCCCTGGATGCTGGACTTCTGGGTCCACTCTAGATGCTCAGCCAGGGGCAGCGCCAAGCAGCCTAAAAGACTACTGGGGTGGCATTGGACAAGTCATGGGAACCAGACCATTCAGTGATTCACTCAAATCAACTCGGAGGATCAAATGCCTAATCCACCAGTAGCAATAATGCATTCACCAATGACCACAATTATTATAGAATGCCAGATAAAGTAAAAGTGTTGCAATCAACACCTGTATGCCTGGACAGCAGGAAAAAATTGCATGTGCTACAATTATCATCGGTGTAGAATGTACACTGACAACATGTTAAACGAAGGGATATTCAAGACAATATCTTGCATCAAAACTGCTTGTATGTTGCACTCATCACTCCATTTTCCACTTTTTTTAGATACAGCAAGGTGTTGAGGTAATAATCAATGCATTTATTACTGGGTCTTTGGAAAAAGTTGGCAGATCAATCTCTCATACCGCTGGTCTCCCAGCCATACACAGGTAACATTACCAATATCAAGAACTCATTCAAACCATTTCAGAATTGTAAACTTCCTTGCTTTCAATACTAAAGGTCAGGGGTAACATTAATATATCTTGAAACTAAAAAGTTGGCAGCAAAATTCAAACAACTCACTTGGCGAGCTTATGATTATTTCCTTTGTCAAGCCATCAGAATCTAAACAGATCACATTTGCAAGAGATGAACAGATAGGAGATGACAGACAGGACAAAGATTGAAACCCACCTGAGACTCGCAGGCCAGGACAACGTTGTTGGCATAGTGATACGCCTCCTCAATAGTGGTGCCACAGGCCACTACACCGTGGTTCCGGAGAACCATCACCTGCAGAGAGATACAGACACTTAGCTTGTAGTCTGTCCTTCAGTTACTGCAAGAGTGAAGTTCTCAAACCCTGGCATTCTCCTTGTCCTCCTCAATCAATCTCTGCTGACCTCATTTCCTCAAAATAAGGAGTTTGTGGTTCCGTTGATTACTTTCTCAATGTAGTGCATCAGGTCTCACAGAAAGCATAGTCTGTGTTGCTTCTCCTCTTTGAAGAGTGGACATTTCAAGTTTAGCAAGCACACCACATTGATTTGGTTCTGGTTGCTGTTTATACACTTAGTGATGGTAATCACTATGAGCTGCAAATGAAAGGCTTTTACAATTTTCTTTTCCTCATCTATCATTCGTATTTTTTCTGTAAGATATCTGTGTCTCATCAAACCATCAACATGGTTAATATTACCAGTTAATTTCTCCATCTCTTCCTCCTCCTCTTCCATCCCTCTCTTCTCCCATGCCTAATTAAACCATTATCCTCCCTCTCCCCCACCCCCATTCCACCTCCCCTCCCCCCTCCCTTGCTGCATACCTTGTTGCTGGGGCCCAGATTTCGGGCCAGCTTATCCTTCTCCTCCTGGTCAATGAGGATGCCTGAATAGTCATGGTAACTGATGGTGCCACAGATCAGCGCCTCCTGGGAGATGGGGAGGAGTCCACAATTCATGGCAGACACCTGCAACAGAAGCCCCATGCCTGAATGCACAGTGCAGCACTGTCATCTGGGAGGGAGGTAGGGAGGGAGGGAGGGAGGGAGGGAGGGAGGGAGGGAGGGAGGGAGGGAGAGAGAGAGAGAGAGAGAGAGAGAGAGAGAGAGAGAGAGAGAGAGAGAGAGAGAGAGAGAGAGAGAGAGACAGATAGAGAGACAGAGACAGAGAGACAGACAGACAGACAGAGACAGACAGACAGACAGACAGACAGACACACAGACAGACAGACAGACAGACAGACAGACAGGCAGACAGACAGATAGACAGACAGAGAGAGACAGAGAGAGACAGAGAGAGACAGACACCGAGACAGACTGAAAGACAGACAGACAGACAGACAGACAGACAGACAGACAGACAGACAGACAGACAGACAGACAGACAGACAGACAGACAGACAGACAGACAGACAGACAGACAGACAGACACAACATTTAATATGGAATGCCATCCCTTGGAACCATCACTTCAACTCTACTGATGCATTGTCACCAAACTACACCAGCCAATCTCATTTCCCTTCAAGCAATGCATCCCATTTCATCACCATTGTCAACCCCCCCACCCCAGCCCACCACCTCATACATGCCCTATTCATTCCATCCATTCATCCTATCTTAATGTCCCTCAATACCCTATCCATTTCTAACTCATATAAACTTCTCCCAATTTTCTCCAGATCCACGACCCCACCTTAAAGTCTTCCAACCTTTCTCATCCCAAAATCCACTTTATCATCTATCCTACCTCACCACATCATCCTTACACCCATCAATCTAATACATCCCACCCAGCAATTTCAATTAATCCCACCCCACTACGTCTTCCACTCTCAACCCAACATTCTTTATCCTCCTCACACCTTCTCCTTCAAGCCATCCACCCACTCATCTACCTACCCCACCTAAACTCATCCCAATTTCCTCATCCCTCCCATCTGTGACCCGCCCCAGCCCCACCCCAACTCACCGCAACAACCTGTGGCGTGTGGAGGTGGATGATGCACTTGATGTCGGGGCGCGCCTGGTGAATGGCCGAGTGCAGGATGAAGCCAGCTTTGTTGACACCCAAAGAGGTGGAGCCTGGATCTATCGTCTCACCCAGGATATCCACCTTGACCAGGGAGCCGGCCGTCACCTCTGAGTAGAGCAGCCCGAAAGGATTCAGCAGGAAGTGCTCCTGCTCCTGACTCACCCGAGCCTGCAGGCAAATAGGAGACTGACTGAACACTTGGGCTGGAGGAAGCAAGGATGGAGGGAGCAAAGGATGGAGGGAGCAAGGATGGAGGGAGGTTGCAGAAGAGACACAAGAGAGACAGAAGAGAGGAACAATCGAAAAGGGAAGAGGAGAGGGAAGACTGGAGAGAGAGAGAGAGAGAGAGAGAGAGAGAGAGAGAGAGAGAGAGAGAGAGAGAGAGAGAGAGAGACGAGAGAGAGAGAGAGAGAAGTGAGAGAGAGAGCGAGGAGAGAGGAGGGAGGGTAGGGGGGGGCGGGGGGGGGGGGGGGGAGGGGGGGGCAGAGGGAAAATGAAGGTAGAAGAAAAGGGGAAAGTCAAATTGAGGTGAGGGTGTGCACATATGTGTGTGTGTGTGTGTGTGTGTGTGTGTGTGTGTGTGTGTGTGTGTGTGTGTGTGTGTGTGTGTGTATGCATGTATGTGCGTGAATATGTGCATGCATGAATAGGCAGAAGTGTCTGTCTTTTAGTTGGTGGTGGTGGTTGTGTTGAAGGTGGTGTGTGTGTGTGTGGGGTGGGGTGTGTGTGTGTGTGTGTGTGTGTGTGTGTGTGTGTGTGTGTGTGTGTGTGTGTGTGTGTGTGTGTGTGTGTGTGTGTGTGTGTGTGAAGAGAGGCAGAAAGACGAGTTGATGCAAACAAAGAGCCAACAGTCAAGGACAGACAGAAACAAAGCAAGAGACACTGAGAGAGAAAGGGGCAAGACATTGCAGGAGTGCAGGAGTAAACAATCCCATGTTTCATTTTAACTGCAAGGATGTAACAGTCTGCATTTATTATGTTACAGCTCTCCTGGCAAATGTAACCAAAATCGCCACTACAGAAATGAATAGACATCCGACGCCTGTTCGTGTACTGTAAGCATGGATCCATATGTATCTGTCTGGTGCAGACATTTGAACCATCTGTAAGACCCGTCACAATCTGTCCAAGTACAGCTGCTTGCTTTGAAAGGTTCCATACTGCCCTCATTCACAACAATTTGAATATCCACACTTGGTTTTTCCATGTGCAGAAAGATTCTGCAGGCATAGCAATTTGTCATGTGGTTCACTCTGTTCCTTACAAAAACAAGTAGAGTACCATTTTAAAATATTTTTTTTAAGAATGCAAATTAATGCCCCATCCATATTCAGTCAAATATAGAACTGTTTTCCCTTTCTTTCTAAATGTTGCATATTGCATACATTCAATTTAGATCACGGTAATCTTTAGTATCTGGACATTACAAAGTAAATGGATGACAAGGAAGACTAAAATGTCTGAATATTTTGCATTTCTCAGGGCCACAAATAAGGAAAAAACTTCCATATTATACAGCAACTTAATCCATGCCATTCAAACAGCGAATTTAAACACCTACATCAAGGTTGAAGAAACAACACCCCCCCCCCCCCCCCCCCCCCACCAACCCCCCCCCAAAAAAAATAAAAAATTGCACAAGCCTGCTAGGGTTCTGATAGAATTTATTCATGCGACCTTTCAAACTGCCTGGGGAGGTCACGAGTCTACAGGATATGCCTTCTCCTGCACTCTCGGGCTGGCGTATCTGCTGCCTGGGGCTGTGGGAAAATATCACCTGTGCTGCCTATTTCCTTCCACTTTCATAATGGCATCGCTTTCAAAGGTTGTCCTTCAAATGTCACCAGCCAAGGCCACCTAACCATTCCCACAGACAGGGCAGCCAGCACTGCACTCTCCCTAGCATTGCAGTCTGCTGCTCTAGAAAACTTTCCATGTCCTCTGAGATGTCAACTGCTACAGAGATGTGGGGTGCAAAAATTAAACAAAACCCCCTTTCTCAAGTGCATGTCCACTGAAAGCGCTATGCATTTCCATGAAATGCCATCTCTGTTATCCAGAAAATGCATAAATCATGTATGCACAATGCTAGAGGTAACTTGAAGAAACAAATGTAAAATGTAAATGTTGGTGATGTGCTTTAACCCATTATGGCTGGATTCAATGCTGCAGTAGAAGCATCATTAATACTTCCTCCTCGATGACAGGCAGTATTTATATTGATGAGGTTGTTAGATGCACAATCTATTCACTCTGACAAGGTTCCAGAAATGAAATCTACTTGCATTTTAAGCAAATTGTAGGTTCACAACTAATCACACTAATGAGGCTGTAGACTTGGTATCTATTCATACTGGTGAAGTCCCAGATTCACAACTACTCACAATGGTGAAGTCCCAGATTCACAACTACTCACACTGGTGAAGTCCCAGATTCACAACTACTCACACTGGTGAAGTCCCAGATTCACAACTACTCACACTGGTGAAGTCCGATTCACAACTACTCACAATGGTGAAGTCCCAGATTCACAACTACTCACAATGGTGAAGTCCCAGATTCACAACTACTCACAATGGTGAAGTCCCAGATTCACAACTACTCACAATGGTGAAGTCCCAGATTCACAACTACTCACACTGGTGAAGTCCCAGATTCACAACTACTCACACTTGTGAAGTCCCAGATTCACAACTACTCACACTGGTGAAGTCCCAGAATCACAACTACTCACAATGGTGAAGTCCCAGATTCACAACTATTCACAATGGTGAAGTCCCAGATTCACTACTACTCACACTGGTGAAGTCCCAGATTCACAACTACTCACACTGGTGAAGTCCCAGATTCACTACTACTCACACTGGTGAAGTCCCAGATTCACAACTACTCACAATGGGGAAGTCCCAGATTCACAACTACTCACAATGGGGAAGTCCCAGATTCACAACTACTCACACTGGTGAAGTCCCAGACTCACAACTACTCACACTGGTGAAGTCCCAGATTCACAACTACTCACACTGGTGAAGTCCCAGACTCACAACTACTCACACTGGTGAAGTCCCAGACTCACAACTACTCACAATGGGGAAGTCCCAGATTCACAACTACTCACAATGGGGAAGTCCCAGATTCACAACTACTCACAATGGGGAAGTCCCAGATTCACAACTACTCACAATGGGGAAGTCCCAGATTCACAACTACTCACAATGGGGAAGTCCCAGATTCACAACTACTCACAATGGGGAAGTCCCAGATTCACAACTACTCACAATGGGGAAGTCCCAGATTCACAACTACTCACAATGGTGAAGTCCCAGATTCACAACTACTCACAATGGTGAAGTCCCAGATTCACAACTACTCACAATGGTGAAGTCCCAGATTCACAATTACTCACAATGGTGGGGTTGTAGACATAGAATCTACTCAAACCAGTGAAGTTGTAGATGATCTACTTACAATGAAGCAGCTGCAGACACAGAGTCTATTCATTGGTAAAGCTGTAAATAATCTACTCACACTGAAGTTGTTGATACAGACTGTACTAACACTGATGATTTGGACACAAATACTAGACAAACTGATGTAAATGAGGGCACAGAGTCTGTAACATCTGAGCAGCTGCAGACACAGAGTCTGTAACATCTGAGCAGCTGCAGACACAGAGTCTATTCATTGGTAAAGCTGTAAATAATCTACTCACACTGAAGTTGTTGATACAGACTGTACTAACACTGATGATGATTTGGACACAAATACTAGACAAACTGATGTAAATGTGGGCACAGAGTCTGTAACATCTGAGCAGTTGTAGACACAGATCTATAACACTAGAGCAGTTGTAAACACAGACCTACAACAGTGAAGTAGTTTTGACACAGAATCAGTACTTCACCATCTACATCACAAAATAAGTTGGTGACAGAATCTACACACACTCATACAGATGAAAACCAGAATCCACTAAGACAGTAATATGGTTGTAGATGCCTCATGACAACTTACACTGATGTGGTTGTAGATGTCTTGTGACAACTTACACTGATGTGGTTGTAGATGTCTTGTGACAACTTACACTGATGTGGTTGTAGATGTCTTGTGACAACTTACACCAATGTGGTTGTAGATGCCTTGTGACAACTTACACTGATGTGGTTGTAGATGCCTCATGACAACTTACACTGATGTGGTTGTAGATGTCTTGTGACAACTTACACTGATGTGGTTGTAGATGTCTTGTGACAACTTACACTGATGTGGTTGTAGATGCCTTGTGACAACTTACACTGATGTGGTTGTAGATGTCTTGTGACAACTTACACTGATGTGGTTGTAGATGCCTTGTGACAACTTACACTGATGTGGTTGTAGATGCCTTGTGACCAGCCGTTGAGGTCTACAAGCCTGTAGACAGCAGCCAGCTTGCAGCGCAGTAGCCTCTCATTCTTGTTGTAGCCCTGCGCCTCAGGACCACGGAGGTCGTTGATTGGAATGACTGGTGAGGCTGTGTGGGAGAGAGAGAGTTACTCTGCAATTATTTCCATCTCATTCAATAGAGACAAGGCATGTTCCCTAACCAGCAGGACAGGTGTAATCAAAATCACTTTCTCAACTTCAGGACTGAAACACAGGCATGTACAGCCTAGGCGTGCTAAATAAATCTTTCTTGAATTCTTTCCATTTCCACCCCTGGAGTATCCTTTACATGCCTTTTTTCTCTCCTCCCAAACCCTCTCTCTGCACCATGTTCCTTGTGGACCCTTTCCCTTCTTTCCTGCAACCCCCTCCTTCATGACTTTCCTCCCATCCTCAGTCTTTCAAACCATCTCCAGTATTTCCCCTCTCTCCTTTTTAGTGCTCGATCTCTATCACTGTTTCTTCATTCTCTTTAACCATAATCTTTACCATCTTGTCTTTCCTCATTCTAGAGCTCATCTGTCATCTCTGTCCACTTCACGTCCACTCCACATTGGGCCCCAACTCCCACCCCCAACCCCCAAAACAAAAGTTGTGGCTACAGTAACCCAACTGGGTTTTTTCCCCTTTCATGCCAATCTAAAAACTTTTTCAATAATGAAAAAAGGGAGGGAGGGAGGGGGGAAGGGGGTGGGGGTGGGGGGTGGGGGTGGGTGGGTGGGGGGAAATCATGGTAATCAACAAATTGTGTGCAGTCTCATCTTCCCTGTCCTTTGAGCACTCCATGAATCCACTATATAATTATAAGTATTTTTAAAAAGTTTCTTCAGCGAAAGAGAAATTTTTATTTAAGTTTAATTTGAGCTCTTCTTAAAAAAATACTTTTGTTTAGGTTCAGGCCAATACACCGACCTTTTTTTGTTGTTGCCATGTTGCCCTAATCATAACTTTCTTTTTGTTACCTGATATATATTCGCTCTCTCTCTCGCACCAATTACCCCACCCCATCTCCACCCCCCAAACACTTACGAACACGTCCATAGGGACCGACATTTCTGTTGGGAGGAGCCAGCAGTTCCGAGATTTGCTGGAGTGCAGCAAGGTTTGCAGGGTGGGGACCCGTGGTCAGGTACTCCGTCACGATCTGCTCCAGCTCAGAGCGGAAGGTGTCATGGCTGAGGACCACGGACACTCGGCCTCGGCTGTCCATCTGCTTCAGGTCCTCCTTGATTTCGGCAGGACGACGCATCTGCCGCTGGTACTCTGGGTCATCGGGATCTGTAAAGCAACATAAAGAGTGGTGAGGTACGGTCAGGCAACATAATGGGTGGTAAGGGAGGGTCAGGCAACATAAAGGGTGGTGAGGTACTGTCAGGCAACATAAAGGGTGGTGAGGGAGGGGCAGGCAATAAAGGGTGGTGAGGGAGGGGCAGGCAATAAAGGGTGGTGAGGGAGGGGCAGGCAATACAAAGGGTGGTGAGGTGGGGTCAGGTCAGGCAACATGAAGGGTGGTGAGGGAGGGGCAGGCAATATAAATGGTGGTGAGGGAGGGTCAGGCAACATAAAGGGTGGTGAGGGAGGGTCAGGCAACATAAAGGGTGGTGAGGGAGGGTCAGGCCACATAAAGGGTGGTGAGGGAGAGTCAGGCAACATAACGGGTGGTGAGGGAGGGTCAGGCAACATAAAGGGTGGTGAGGGAGGGGCAGGCAACATAACGGGTGGTGAGGGAGGGTCAGGCAATATAACGGGTGGTGAGGGAGGGGCAGGCAACATAAAGGGTGGTGAGGGAGGGGCAGGCAACATAAAGGGTGGTGAGGGAGGGGCAGGCAACATAAAGGGTGGTGAGGGAGGGTCAGGCAATACAAAGGGTGGTGAGGTGGGGTCAGGTCAGGCAACATGAAGGGTGGTGAGGGAGGGGCAGGCAATATAAATGGTGGTGAGGGAGGGTCAGGCAACATAAAGGGTGGTGAGGGAGGGTCAGGCAACATAAAGGGTGGTGAGGGAGGGTCAGGCAACATAAAGGGTGGTGAGGGAGAGTCAGGCAACATAACGGGTGGTGAGGGAGGGTCAGGCAACATAAAGGGTGGTGAGGGAGGGGCAGGCAACATAACGGGTGGTGAGGGAGGGTCAGGCAATATAACGGGTGGTGAGGGAGGGGCAGGCAACATAAAGGGTGGTGAGGGAGGGGCAGGCAACATAAAGGGTGGTGAGGGAGGGGCAGGCAACATAAAGGGTGGTGAGGGAGGGTCAGGCAACATAAAGGGTGGTGAGGTGGGGTCAGGTCAGGCAACATAAAGGGTGGTGAGGGAGGGGCAGGCAATAAAGGGTGGTGGGGTCAGGTCAGGCAACATAAACAGACCTGTGCACCCTCCATTGGAATAATCGTAAGACAAGAAGATAAAAATCGTAAGATTTTTGGAAAAATCGTAAGATTTAAACGACTCGCCCGTGAACGGCGCAATTACTGAATTAGCGGGTCATCAGCTGTTCGCATCCAACCCTCACTGTCATCCTCTCCCACCTCTCGATCACTCGCAGCTTGAGAGGTCGGCATTCTTGAGCTAATTACAGCTTGCCTGATCACTTCATCTAAAGTTTCCTCATCATCTTCATCTTCGGCAGCTGAAGGATTAAAATCCTCAAACAGATTTTGCGATCGCGACATGTTGCCTCGAGCGTCCACAGGATAGCCCATAATTTCTACTATACCGCACATAAAATCGCCCTGATTTTTGATTGGCCAAGCTGAAGACTGTAGAGAAACCTCTTCTGCATGAACTGGAGTCAGTAAACGTAGAGTTATATGATAGGCTTGTACTTTGGCCGCGCTTGCCACAGGCGGACCACGAAGGCGAGCGCGGCAATTGCCGAAACTGGCCGAAATTGTACAGAAAAAAGTAATGCCAGTCCGTAGAGTGAAAAATCAGAAGATTTTTCATGCCAGGCGAAAATCGTAAAAATTACGATTTTATCGTTCATGCCAGGCGAAAATCGTAAAAACTACGATTTTATCGTACAAGTGCACAGGTCTGCATAAAGGGTGGTGAGGGAGGGTCAGGCAATACAAAGGGTGGTGAGGTGGGGTCAGGTCAGGCAACATGAAGGGTGGTGAGGGAGGGGCAGGCAATATAAATGGTAGTGAGGGAGGGTCAGGCAACATAAAGGGTGGTGAGGGAGGGTCAGGCAACATAAAGGGTGGTGAGGGAGGGTCAGGCAACATAAAGGGTGGTGAGGGAGAGTCAGGCAACATAACGGGTGGTGAGGGAGGGTCAGGCAACATAAAGGGTGGTGAGGGAGGGGCAGGCAACATAACGGGTGGTGAGGGAGGGTCAGGCAATATAACGGTTGGTGAGGGAGGGGCAGGCAACATAAAGGGTGGTGAGGGAGGGGCAGGCAACATAAAGGGTGGTGAGGGAGGGGCAGGCAACATAAAGGGTAGTGAGGGAGGGTCAGGCAACATAAAGGGTAGTGAGGGAGGGTCAGGCAACACAAAGGCTGGTGAGGGAGGGTCAGGCAATATAAAGGGTAGTGAGGGAGGGTCAGGCAATACAAGAAGGGCAAAGCCCATACGACTCACATGCTTGACCTTGACCTTTACATGACCTTGACCTTCAGGTGACCTTCAAGGTCAAGGTCAAACAACTAAACCTACCAATGACATCATACACAAAGAAATGCTTTACACATTTTTCCTACCAAAATACATGTGACCTTGACCTTGGTCCAAGGTCATGCAACACAAAGCTGTTAATTCAAGACATAGGAAGCACAATGGTGCTTATTGGCACTTTCTACCATGAGATATAGTCACTTTTAGTGGTTCACTACCCCATTTTGGTCACATTTCATAAGGGTCAAAGTGACCTTGACCTTGATGATATGTGAACAAATGTGTCTCATGATGAAAGTATAACATGTGCCCCACATAATTATTAAGTTTGAAACAGTTATCTTCCATAGTTCAGGGTCAAGGTCACTTCAAAATATGTATACAATCCAACTTTGAAGAGCTCCTGTGACCTTGACCTTGAAGCAAGGTCAACCAAACTGGTATCAAAAGATAGGGCTTGCTTTGACCTATATACCACTAGTAGCTAAGGTCGCCATTCTCAATAACCTGGGAGAAAATTGGGAAAATGTTAAAAATGACTGTTTTTGAGACCACATTTATGGCTCCTGTGACCTTGACCTTGAAGCAAGGTCAAGTCACTATGTATGTTTTTTGAGGCCTTGTCATCATACACCATCATGCCACATTTGGTGTTGATAGACTTAATAGTCTCCGAGAAAAATCCAACGTTTAAGTTTTTTACGCCCGGACGGACGGACGGACAGACGGGCGGACGGACGGACGGACGGACGGACGACACGGCTGAGTACATAGACTCACTTTTGCTTCGCATGTGAGTCAATAACAGGTGGTGAGGGAGGGTCAGGCAACATAAAGGGTGGTGAGGGAGGGGCAGGCAACATAAAGGGTGGTGAGGGAGGGTCAGGCAACATAAAGGGTGGTGAGGGAGGGTCAGGCAATAAAGGGTGGTGAGGGAGGGGCAGGCAACATAAAGGGTGGTGAGGGAGGGTCAGGCAACATAAAGGGTGGTGAGGTGGGGTCAGGCAACATAAAGGGTGGTGAGGGAGGGTCAGGCAAAATAAAGGGTGGTGAGGGAGGGTCAGGCAACATAAAGGGTGGTGAGGGAGGGTCAGGCAACATAAAGGGTGGTGAGGGAGGGTCAGGCAACATAAAGGGTGGTGAGGTGGGGTCAGGCAACATAAAGGGTGGTGAGGGAGGGTCAGGCAATAAAGGGTGGTGAGGGAGGGTCAGGCAACATAAAGGGTGGTGAGGGAGGGTCAGGCAACATAAAGGGTGGTGAGGGAGGGTCAGGCAACATAAAGGGTGGTGAGGGAGGGTCAGGCAACATAAAGGGTGGTGAGGGAGGGTCAGGCAACATAAAGGGTGGTGAGGTGGGGTCAGGCAACATAAAGGGTGGTGAGGGAGGGTCAGGCAATAAAGGGTGGTGAGGGAGGGGCAGGCAATAAAGGGTGGTAGTAGTACACTTTATTGTAGAGGCCATCGGCCCAGTACAATGACTCAGAATCATACATTTTCTAATGATAGAGACCTTCTCTTAAATGACTGAAATAAATAAGAGCTCACACATCTCACTCTTTCTCTCTCATCACTTGAAAAACATACTGCTAGGCTGTCTTGCATGGTGAGTCCTATACAAAAGTGCAGGTATTTCATTCTTAAATCTTCATATGCTGGACATGTGAACATAAAATGCATTTCATCCTCTTCGCTTTCGTTGCAGCTGGGGCATAACAAAGAAGGTGGCTCATTATATCTGTATCGATGTACAAAGAGTTCACTTACACCCAAACGAAACCGTATATACAAATCTCTGAAGATAGGTTTGTCTAAGTCATACAAATATTGCTCCATGTTGTGATTGGATTTGAACACCTTGTATAGAGAGTACCTCTCTCTTGTTAACAACTGAGTGTTCCAACCATCTTTAAGGTCTTAGGCTACCTTGAAAAATTATGATTTTCTCATAATTATGAGTTTTGAGAGGACCCCCAGTTTTAGACGCCACAAAGTCTCAGCTATGCATGGATGTAAACAATAAACTTGTCAAAGTGGCGGAAAATGATGAAAATTGTCATTTATTATGCATGGTATAAACATTTCTTGTGCTATCAAATCAGCTGATGACCTAATTAATATTCAGTAACTCATAACTTCCCTATTTTTCATCATAGAAACATAATTCTTTCACCAAATTGCTCCATTTTCATCACAGTTTTATGTTTGAAACGATCCCTATAGTTTTCTATGGACGAATTTCATTGGATGATCAGAGTATTATAATGAGCTGAAGGGTCTTATAAGCCAATCAGCGCACAGTTAACAGTGACATTTGGCTGGTGTCAACTTCCGCTTTTCGCGCGCTGTGTGAACGCTGCAACTGCCGAGTCTATTTGAATGCAGAGTGCAAGATGACGATTAAGAGGAAGTTTGCGAGTGTGCTGAGAAGAAAGAGGCGATTCATGGGGAAGCGGCGAGTTCGTAGGGAAAGACTGTGGTGGTGAGAGGAAGTTATCCGAGATGGGGTGAGGCGGAGTCCAAGCTGGAGCAGGCTTGCCAAGTATCGGTGGCGATCGAGTCTGCGCAGGGTAGTGACACTGACGCTACTGACAGGGCTGGGCATAGTGACAACAATATTGCCGAGGCAAATAGCAACAATAAAGTTTGCGAGAGTGCATCTGCTCAGAAACTTGCCTCTTGTGAAGATGCAGCAACCTCATTGTGTGATCGTGAGTATGGCTATGCATTCGTAGACTTGGACGTGTTGTTTTTGTCCGTGAAGGAGTTGTTGTCATGTACAGAATGTCAGGGGAGGGAGTTGACTGTGGAGGAGAGGGTTCCGAGTCAGGTCTTCGCAAGAGAGTTTATTGTGAAGTGTCAAGCGTATAAGGCCATCCAGATGATCTCAACATCAAAGAAGGCAAAGCACAGTCATGATGTAAACAAGAGAGCGATCTATGCTTTCAGACAGATTGGGTGTGGACTGAAAAAGATAAAAACTTTCTCAGCATTTATGAACATGCCAAAGGCTATGACCAATGCAGCATACAGGAATCAAGTGAATGTTCTGAAAGTAACAGCTTCTGCACTTTGTCAGCGTAGTATGGCTGAAGCTGCCAAAGAAATTCATTTGTCTGCTGACACTGAGCAACATGTTGTGGAGACTGCAGGGTCTGTGGATGGTACATGGCAGCGGAGGGGACACTCCTCCCTAAATGGTGTGGTTTCTGCCATCCACATGCCAGAAGAGACAAATGCTGCAGGGAAAGTTCTTGAATTTGCAGTTCTGACAGTAAAGAAAGAGTAGAGGTGTCTAAAAGGCAAGCAGCATCCTCAGGGAAGCAAAGATGGAAAGTCCTACATGCACGAAGAAAGGGAAAAGAGGATTGGTACAGGGGAAAAGAGGGGGGTGATCACTACCAAAAGGGTGCATTTCATTGTGCATGAGGTGTACAGCAAAGAGCTGGTGTGTGGGACTCCAGAAAACTTGAAAATTGCCATGTAGCCCCATATCAGAAGGTGGGACTGGTAACTATTTCCTTTATTTGCGTTTTTCTCAAAACTATGCTTTTTAAACCTTGTGTCAACTGCCCTGACTACATATTTACATATAGCAAGTAGAAACTTTCCACACTTGCTATTTTCAGTTTGTATTATGCAACTAACCAGTCTCAAAGTGATCTGGGCCCGTATTCACAACGGCGATTTATCGGCGATTTATTTTAACTCCGATTTATCTCTAAACTCAGACGATTCCAACTGCCTGTTCCGCTCTCCCTTGGCTGGAAACCAGTATATATAGCAAAGCGCAACCTAGGATCCTCTGACGAGCGTACCTTATCTAACCGATCAAGATAACGCGGGGCTAGGGGATAAATCGAGTGTTAAAAAGATAAATCGCCGTTGTGAATACGGGCCCTGGTGATGCATAGATTAGTATTTTGATGGTTTTTGTGTTCTAATTACGGCGGGAAAACAGTAATAAAAGCACAAAAATATAGTGAATTTCTTATTTATCAAACAACTTAGAATTTTAGGTTGATTGCATATGCTTTTGTAGTCCAAATGAAATGGTGCAAATTTCATTGTTCAGTGTTGGATAGAATTAGAGATATCATTGTTACAAGTTGGGTTGTTTTCACTGGCGGCCATCTTGTTTTTCCTGTAACCATGGCAACCAGAAAACATCTGTTTGTATTTTTTTCTTGGCTAATGTTAATATAATACTATTATATAAAAAGATGTGAAATATATGCTAACACAACACATTTTCCCTTTAGACTAGCCTAAGACCTTAAAGCGACATATCAGTTTGTATTTTAATTCTTTCAGAAAGGACCTTTCGTCATGAACCGTTTGTTGTCTCCATACTTCATCAAAGCCATAATCAGATAATATATATCTCTCAATTTCATGGCCCAACAATAATTTGCGTTACCAGTACGTATCATCATTTGGTATACCTTTTTCGGTAATCTTTTATCATCCATCTTCAGTATCCGTAGCCAGTATTTTGCACATCGTAGTATTGCCAAAATGTACACTGGATAACGGCCTGTATCACCATAAACCATCAAATTAGGAGTTCTTTTGGACACATTGAGAAACATTTTCAGCATATATAGATGAACTCTCTCAATCTCTTTGCCGCTGCTCAACCCCCATATCTCAGCACCATAAAGCAGAATAGGTTGGATTTGAGCATCAAATACCTTGAAGATGACCTTTGGGGATGTACATATTTTCTTTATAGGTTTCATAGCTTGCACTACTGCCACCTTTCCTTTAACTGCCAAACTCTTTTGCGTTGCATTGTAGGACAGTTTCGTAGAAAATCTGTATCCTAAATAGTTATACTGATTTACTACCTCTAGTTTTTCTCCTCCAACATGCCAATGTTCATGGGCTGCCAGACGACCTCCAAGACGGAATATCATTACCTTCGATTTGGTCATATTGATTTTCAACCCCACAGACACAGCAGCTGCTTCTAGGTTATTTAACTGGTTTTGTAGACCCATGGGTGTATCAGACAAGACCACGACATCATCCGCAAAGAGGAGGATATAGACAATTGTATCATTAGGTAATAATTGAATGCCATGCCTGCCCTTCCGGGTAACCTCTCTTGCTACCTCCCCTACAACATAGGAAAACAGAATCGGCGAGCATTTGCACCCCTGCTTCAATCCCGAGATACATTCAAAATAGTCTGTGTACCCATCTGGGCATCTCACACAGCTTCGAATACAGCAATACATAGATTTTAATATATGAAGCATTTTCCCTTTAATACCTTTCTGTCTTAGGATAGTAAAAAGCGCATCTCTGGATACGCTGTCAAAGGCCTTGTAGAAATCAATGAAAGCTGCATACACCTTCTTTCTTCTTCCTAAATACCTTTCTATAATACCATAAAGAGTGAATATATTGTCCACTGTACTATATCCTTTCCTAAAACCAGCCTGTTCCTCCGAGATCAGTCCGTGTTCTTCTGTCCACTCTTGCAAACGATAATTTAGAATGTGTAGGAAGACCTTACTAAGTGTGTTTGTCAAACTTATACCTCTGTAGTTGTTTGGATCATTACGGTTACCTTTCTTGTACAGTGGTACAATGATTGATTCTCGCCAACTAGTAGGAAATGAACCACTATCAAATATGACATTAAACAAGGTTTGCAGATAGGGGACTAGTAGTGCAGTAGACGACTTTAACATTTCTGCTAGTACTTTGTCTGGTCCACATGCTTTGTGTACCTTTAATTGGTCAATCGCTAATGTGATTTCATCTTCTCCTATCTCGCTATTCAAATCATTGTCTTCATTCACCTCCTCACAAAATGTTCCAGACTCGATCACTGATGCGCCCACTGATGCGGCTTCCTGGAAGATTTTCTTGAAATAATCTAACCAATCATTCTTTGAAATTTTAGGTGGTGTTACAAATCTCAAGTTTAATCTCTTTATGTGATTCCAGAATATTTGCGAGTTGTTGATATTAGTACAGAGAGTTGCTGACACAGTTCTGTGGTAGTTAAGTTTTTTCGTTTTTATAAGGACTTTGTATGCCTTCCTCTGTGTGAAATACTGTTCTTTGTCTTTCGTCAGCAGCGTCTTTTTAACAGATACGAAAAAACTTTCTTACTTTCCTTCTCATATCATAGCATTCGCCATCATACCAAGAGAATTTCCTACGAGTACTACCACCACGCACAAAAGTTTTTTCCATACATTTACTGGATTCAATCATACACTGTGTCAGCTTATTTACTTCTTCGTCCACATCAATGTTAATGGTGTCATCATTCTCACATCCCCTTTCTCTATCTTTCAGCATAATCACAGTATTTTCTAGAGAAATTTGCAGGTCATTTCTGTAATGTTCCGTCAACGAATTATCCCAAATTATCTTACTTTCCTTTATGCCTCCTCCATTTCGCTTCATTGCTATACAGCTTTGAACAGTCAGTTTCATTGGCAAGTGGGAAGACAGTATGGAATGTACCATTCTCAGTTCTGAACATATATATGAAATATCCCTTGAAACAATGAAATAGTCAATTACGCTTCCTCCCTGTGGTGATAGATATGTGAACTCTCCCGATTCTGGATATTCCTCACTGCCATTCAAAACCGTCAACTCATATGATGCACACAAGGTTAAAAGTGATCTGCCATATTCATTTAGACAATTATCTCGCGAATTTCGTAATTCTATAACCGGCTCTGATCTGACATCATACATATTCCATTCAGCCGCTGTATTGTAATTTGCTGTTCTACTATTTAAATCCCCACAAAGAAAAATTTTACAATCACTATACTGGGAACAAATTTCATTCATGCATGTTTCTAATATTACTAACCCATCTGATTCTTCTACTGAGTCGTAATATGGTGAGTCCACAGGTGGGATGTACGCACAGAATAAAAGACAACTACATGGGGTTGCAAAAAGTGATTCCGTTACCCTAAACACAAGAATGTTGTCATATCGGCATGGTATAAGTTCAAAGGAAGATGCGACTTCTTCCCTAACTAAACATAGTACTCCACCTGATCTTCTTCCCATTCTTGACAATTTCTTTGCTGGCGAGATAAACACTTCAAAGTTCGGAAATATATTATCCGGTAGATTCTCGATAAATGTCTCTGTGAGGCAGACAAAGTGACAACCCTCAACATAAGAAAAAATTCCGG
>JAWQFJ010000810.1:27500-29590 GCA_034096865.1 Theodoxus fluviatilis | reverse complement strand
AGAGAGAGGGGGAGAGAAAGGGGGGGGGGGGAGAGGGGGGGTAGAGGAAGGGGGTAGAGGAGGGAGGTAGAGGAGTGGGGTGGAAAATGGGGATGTCACTTGGACAGAAGAGGAGGGCAAGATGTATACAGAGGAGAAAGCACGGGTCAACACGCCATGTCAAGCACGCTAGGAGTATGCACGTGGGTGGACGCAGACACTGTAAACAAGGGAAGGAATGAAAGACGTGTGTGGGGCGGGGACACTGGGGGTGGTGGAGAGGGGTGGAGGCTGGAGAAATGACAAGAGCCGAAGAGGACAGAACGAATGAGAAGGGGTGAAGCGTGGTAAAAGGCGACAGAGAATGAAGAGCTTTCGAGCCTCAAATTAGCAGTCTTCTTAGTAACCAGCACGGAAGAGATAGGTTTCGGATGGGTGTGGGTGGGAGTGGGGTTCAAGGTAGGGGTGATAGTGCAAACTCATCAAATGAGGGGAGGAAAAACCTGAAGGTGAGAACGTGTAGGTCATGCATTATAGCAGAGTGCCCTGAAATAGTATGCCGTTACATTAGCAATGGCTACCTGTGGCTTCCAACGGCAGCATCAGCTGATAACCTGACAGATGAAAGCAGACCTTCTTCTATCTTCCACAAGTTTTCTGCTCATCTGAAATCTCGACAGCTTCCTTGCCTTTGTCAGCTGACACGTCTTCCCTGAGTTTTGTAACTTCTGGAAATGGTGTGTCAGCATAAAGTACGAATTGGAGGGAGAAAAAAATTATGTGGAAGAATATAGGGGATGGGAAAGGATGGGGGATAGGGGAGGGATGGGGGAGGACATTGGGGAGGGGGAAGATGGGAATAGATGGGAAGAAAAAGGGGAGGGAGGGGGGTTGGAGACGTGGGTGGACTGAAAGAAGAAAGGTGAGGATGAAAGACACCACACCGGGGACACACTGTGGGGGTAGAAAGCCGCTTTTCATATCAAATAACACTGCTGCAAGGCGGGCTAAGGAGACAGGGCAGGACAGAGTGCGAATGAGGAGATGGCGTTACACTGATCCCCCACATCAACAACACCCCAGCCAAGGATGTCCCCATGAAAGACGGGCTCGACAGCTAACACGAAGTCGTCACAGGCAGTTCTGATGGGGGTAGATCCAAAACCAGCTTTCACTAAACATTACTCTTCCTCATTTCCCCTTGGTCAATAGGGCTACTTAGAAAGTAGCAGAGCTGGGTACAAGTCAATCCAGATTCATTACCCTTAACAAGGAACATTTATGGCAGAGGTAGAGGTGTAAACTTTCTTTGAGTCTGCGAGAGGTAAAAAGAAACTAGTGCAGATACCTCCACATAAATGCAGAATTGAAGTATGGTCTGGTGCATCTTGGACATTATAAGTCACTCTGGTAGAAAGATAAAAGATTGAACTGAAGTTCTTTCCAAACACTCCATTGTGGTTTTTTCGTTTGGTCACTCCTTTTGTCTACCAGATGAACATCCATAGCTTTACCATCAACTGGCAATAGTCAGTAAGGGAGACCAAAGGCAGAGTTAGCCACAGCAGAAACTGTTCAGATGCCATTCAACTCCTCCTTGGCCAACACACTGCCTGACATTGAGTACAGACTACCTGACATTGAGTACATCATGTCAAGCACCGGGCAGCCTGCAAGTGCACCTCCCTTAGGACCAGATGGGCTGCCAGAGTGGGTAGAGGTCTTCCAGACTGTTGAAGAGAAAAGCAAGCACACTCTCCAAGCCACTGATGGCCGGCTCAGGGGGCAAGAGTGCCAGCTTAGGTGATGAGGAGCTGTGGACTGACAGCATCTACTGCTGCTCCAGTGCTGTGGTGGATGGGACCGGCACTCCAGAGAATCCAACCCTTCAGACTGGAGCTGCTACATGTACTAGTACCAGACAGAAACCAGCCTTGCAGAGGGTGGGAAAAAGTCAATAAGTCTTGGCACCGGTCCAATGCAGCAATTAGCTGCTGTGAGCATTGTCTAGTGGTAAATAATCCAAAACAACACTAACCCCCATTCCTTAAAAAAAAGGGGGGGGGGGGGGGGGAGGGGGGAGAGAGAGGAACAATGATCAGTTTTCCATT
>JAWQFJ010000810.1:20000-22500 GCA_034096865.1 Theodoxus fluviatilis | reverse complement strand
TTTTATATGTCTGCCCCAGTCCATGGAAAGAAGTAAAAAGTCTGCAGATGATTATCAGACTTTTCTCTCACTTCTTCCAATGCCGCGGCAATGGATGTGACATGAACGTTTTTCTTCCCTTCAAGGATGAATGCCATGTGCTACTACATCTGCTGCCGCATTCTTCATCAAATCTATGTAAACTGATTGACCAGAAACTCAGGGAACCTTTCCATAAATGTGCACACCATGTCTACATCAACCTTCACACTAAAAGTAAAAGTTTACACCAATGTCCAAGGAAATAAACACTAATGTCCAAGGAAGTTAATGTCTCGTCTGCATGCACTGCGGTCACTAGACAGCCACACTGGCTGAGAAACACTTCACAAAGGCTACCCACAGGAGCTGAGTGGAAAAAGGAAGACCAATAACTATGAAATTACAAGGGTAAATTCATTTGCACCATCACACTACAGAAGGCATGTTACTGTAGCAGACGCCATCTTACAAGTGCACAAGGGCAGATTACTTAGCATCAAGCAACTATGGAGAGCAAGTCACTTACTGCATCACAGGCAATCTAATGAGAGGTGAGGGCATCAGGGGTGTTAAGAGCAATTCCATGCCACAGGAAATCAGGCAAGTAATTGCAGTCTGGCCACTTGATACTACCTACCACCATCACCACCTCAACCCACCCCTCCCTGCAGCCCCTACACCCCCTTGCATTTCCACCACCACAACACCACCTCCTGCACTGCCCTCCACCCACCCCTCCCTGCAGCCTCTACACCCCCTTGCATTTCCACCACCACAACACCACCTCCTGCACTGCCCGACACCCACCCCTCCCTGCAGCCCCTACACCCCCTTGCATTTCCACCACCACAACACCGCCTCCTGCACTGCCCAACACCCACCCCTCCATGAGCCTGCTAGCAAGTATTTCCACCCTCTCTGTATGTATCTCTTTCCACCACCCCTCTGGCTCTTCCTCCCATTTTCCTTTCTTCCATTACATGATGTAGTTCCACACTCTCACTTCCTTACCATCATCTAGAGACTACTCTTCAGTTAGCTGCCCAACAGTCAGCTACACCCACAGAATGGCACACACAGAGACTCACGTGTAGACAGACAGTAAGACAGATAAAGAAAGGTAGACAGACTGACACAAACTGATGGGCAGACAGGCAAACAGGCTGACAGACACACAGAGATCTGCAGACTGACTTGCTGATTAACACACAGTCAAGCAGTCAATCATCCAATACATGTCTGCTCATATGTGCATACACAAGTATGCAAATGTACATTGTGTGCCTGCACACACACACACACACACACATGCAAACACACACACATGTGCATGCACACACACATGTGCATGCACACATATGCATGCACACACACATGTGCATGCACACACACTAGCCCATGCACACACACACACACACACACACACACACACACAGAGGGAAGCAGCAATTGTAGGAAGGCATGGAGTGGATGAAGCATTTGCGACTTAAAAAAGAAATGGAATACAAAGCTACTAACTGGGCAGAGTTCCCTGTGGCAACAGAGTATCCACTATTCTCAAGGCCAGGAGTCCCCAGAGGGTGTAGGAAGGTGGGGGTGGGGGTGTGGGTGGGTGACTGGGAGCTAGAAGCATGTGTCAGGCAAGCAGACACATTCTCAGATAGGCCCAGACTGCTGACTAGAATGGCAGGTCTGAGAAATGTACTGGATTTCCTTTTGGTCTATGGCAGCACTCATTCATTCCAAGAATATAACACATGGCTAAGAAACTTCATTTACACAGAAACACTCACGAACTTGTTCATGAACAGACTGCATACCTTTTTCACTCTTTCTCTGGACCCAATTTTCGTTTATATTCACTCTTCTCAGAAAGCTCTACTGATGAGCCATTCCTGTGGAGGTTCATGACTCAAGAACACTGCAGGAATCAATGGCCTTCATTTCCAAGCCAAGCTTCCAACACCAGCCACGCCAATGGAGGTGTGACTGGAGAACCAGACTACATCAACCAATGCCTCGGCAGAGGGATTGGGCTGGCCGTGCCTGCAGCAATGTCAGAAAAGCAGAGCAAATCGATCAATAGCCAGACACTGAAAGCCGTCTAGGCCTCTCCCCTCCAGTCACAATGGGTCTGCCGCTATGCGTATGTCTAGCAGTCTCTCCCTCTGCCTGCCAGACTGCCTGTCTGCCTGTCTGCCACGCTACCTGTCTGCCACGCTACCTGTCTACATACCAGTCAGCATGTCTGAAAAATCATCTCTGACTTGACGATTCATAGCCTTCAAACTCCCCCTGATGAAACACTGCACTTCCGATACATCTCTGACTACATCTCTGACGGAAACACAAGGAATGCATGATCCATATTGCATCAGCTGTGTGGCAAAAGAATAGTACAATCCTGCTCAATATGGCTGCCTGACCTAGCGTTCTCTTCTCCAGAGGAATACAATTCTACTGGCTTTTCTCATCTCTC
>JAWQFJ010000810.1:5000-17500 GCA_034096865.1 Theodoxus fluviatilis | reverse complement strand
CCATGAAAAATAAAATACTGCTGATAAAGATGACTTCAATACAGAGACACAACCACTTCAAGTTGAAAGTCATTCAAATGGATGCATGATCAAGCAAATAGGTATACAGAACAGAAAAGGCACAAATGAGCGCAATATAAATTTTCAAGTAGCATTTCTTATTTTTAGTTAGCCACATTCACTTCTTAAGTTAAAAACTGAAAAACCAATGTGCATTACATTACCAGGGATGGTATCCATCAAATCTACATGCACTGCCCCTGAAGGAGGCACAGATGGATGACTGCAGCCAGACTAGTAAACTGATCAAGCCCTGCCAACTATTGATTTCCTCCCCAGCACACAGACAGATGGACATCCTCATCTCCATCAGAAGGCCCTATGGGCAATCCATCATTAATCATTAGCAATACAGTCTGGAATCACTATGCAGCAGCATGGTACCCTGAGACATCCTCTACCAGTCTGTGGACCCCAGTGCAAAACATGACTACAAACCATAGGACATTTTCGACAGTGTCTTTCCTCTTCAGGACAAGATGGGGGAAGAAGGGAGGAATACAAAATCCAAATAGGGAACAGACCAGAGAAAGCAGCATAGGGGAGGAAAATAGGTGGGGGAGTGGAGGAAGATGAGAAGTATAAAATGGTTGATGAAAGGAGAGAAGAATGGGAAGAAGGAATGAAGACAGAGGAAGAGGAAGAGGAAAATGATAGATGAGGAAAACAAGATGAGGGAGGAGAAAGGAGGAGCACTCCTGGTAACCTTTTCTGCCAAATTTAAACAAGCACAAACTTTTCATGGACTGTCTCCTTCATGCACACACACGCATTAATGCACATTTCCCCACCTCAACCCACCTCCATCACACACACACACACACACACACACACACACACACAGATACCATGCTTATTTTGCTACAGGAAGTACCATACTCACAAAGGCTGGCACTACAACCACCACCCCTTACACCACCAGCACCACAGGAGCAGACAAGAGAGAAGTGGTGGCTACTGCTACAGACTCCTGCACCCTAGACCACTGCATGGCAGCCTGTCTGAGATAGAGAGTGAATAACCTGTCCCGCATGACACAAGGATGACTAACTCCTGGTGAGCCAGACTCCCTATTGTCAGTGTATTGATCTCAGTCAAGGTTCTGCTGCTCCACTGGTCCTTGATTGACAAGCAACCCCTGTGTGCAGGAGTGGGTAGGTGCTGACAGTGCAAGGCAAATTTATACATCACAAATAGGAGCAACGATGGTGATGAAAAGCCATTAGTCAATGGAAAAACAAACCAGTATTTCCTCCTTGCATGTGACTGCCTGCTCACAGTGATTATTCATGTCATTGGCGACTATGATTCACCACTTATTACATTTACAACCTTGGATCCAGACTTGCCTGTTCATTTCTAAGTGAAAGGAGAATCATTCCAACAGTATCTCCAGTGGGAGTGAGCATGCATCCAAGACTGGCTCTTCTAGTCTGTCTATCAGCATGCCTGCCTGCCTTCCACTTTGCCTGCTTATTTCTTGAATAATACCAACCAACCACTGCCTGCTTGCTAGCCAGTCAGCCTGCCAGTCAGTCTAACACTGTGTGGCAGGGGTCATATCTACAACTCCACCTTCCTCTGCCTGATGGTCTGAGGGTCTGCTGGTGATAGAGCTTCCTGGGCTGCCCAACAGACTCAGGGAAAACCGGCGCCGGTCTGGTAGCAGGTGCACACGGCCAGTGTCGCGCCGCCAGGCATCCCAGGAATGGGAGCGGGGAAGGTGGGGGGTGGGGGTGGTGGGGTGAGGGTGAACCAGAGATGGGGGGGTGGGGGTAAACCAGAGATGGGCGGTGCCCCTCAGGGATGGAGGCAGTAGGGGGCAAGTATAGCTATATGCAGCAGACGATGTATCGGAACAGCCCACTGCAACTCCCAACGCATTCCCTCGCATAGCATAATAATGATCGGTTCAGACCTCGTGCCATGCCAAGGAGTTTCCACACGGGAATGTGCATACAACGCATACATGCAGAGATCGATGCGTCGATAAGATTAGTGGAGGAGCAGACGCTAACATCACCCGTGATGGAGGTCGGTCTAGCCCCAGGTTTTTGCCTAAGAAGTACAAGATGGAGTAGTACTGAAATATTCTCAAGCCATCGAGAACCACTATCTTTAATAACTCGTAGACCATGCTTGTGCAACATGAGTCGTACAAAAAAAGGTGGCGATATATTTCTGGCATGACTGATTGGTCCAGACAGACCGATCTACAAAGGAGAGTGAGAGAGCGTGTGATTCATACGGCTGAGAACATGTTTTATTGCATGCAGCCAAGGTTACTCTACCTAATCATCGATGCCTCACCATGCATGCAACTCTACAGTTCCAGATCTGGTGTCCGATGCATTCACCCCTCGCACTCACTGTCCACACACATCATACATAAACAAACACGGACAAAGCGAAACGCGGTGGGGTGAAGTGAGAGCTGGGGTGCAGGCCGGTTCATCTTCAGTACACCTGCAGAGCGCGTAATGGCTGACGCACGGAACAGCCCAGTCAACATGGCCGCTACCGACCCGTGTCGAGAAAGATGGGGGTGATGGTTTGGTTACAAGCGATGTTCACAAAACTTTAACCGCACCAAGCTCGTCACCTCGCACAGGGTACAAGAGGGGAGCGCACGTCCGAATGCAATTAGCAGACGACCTCCACCAAGTGGCCAAGAGATCGCTCGCTTCCTGAGACCGGCGTGAGGGTCACTACGCCGCTTCCGCTACCTCGACTGAATCATCGCACCGCTTCTGCAGCGAGGAGGCAGTGGCTGCTCGGACAGACGTCCAGAAAGCAAAAAACGGAACAAGTGCACGCTTGTGGAATTCGTACGTACCTTTTCGGAGACTCGAAAACACACCGCAACGTTAAATCCCAGCCGTATGACCCAGATCCGCGGTCCTGACTCCTAATATGCAAATCACAGGAAGAAGCCTTCTGAGAATAGCTGATAGGCTGTTCCTTCGAGCGGACAACACGCACGGCTTGAGAAGCGTCCGAGGTGCTCACGTTGATGCTGTGCCGCTCTTGAGGAAGAACAGACCATCCCTAGGAAGCCGGCAGTATTCTCTAGCTTCGAACTCGAGAATCCTAGTAATTGTAGGGGGACTGCGGAGCAGATTTCACCGCACGATTCGACAATGGGGAGTGAGTTGAGAGGAAACGCGGGAACCGTCTGGTCGTGACATCAGAAGTGCGCTTGATTCATAAACGCACTCCCCGCCTCGCACAGCGCACATGGATGCATGATGACTGCGCCATTTCGACAAAAATGCTCGCAATTTTTATCCACATTTGTCACCCGTTTGCATGTTGCTACTGTTTCCTCTTCGGACAGCCACAAAAAAGAGAAGAATTCAACCGGTAGGCGCATACTCGGGATTACATCATCATAATCACCTCAGTCTGGCTCACCTGTCTCCATGTGACCCTATGCTATACTCCTATAGAAGAGAGGTCGAAGCCCAAACTTAAAGCGATTTCAGGCTGCACACCTGCAGGCCATTCTGCCACCTGTGCATTGACCCAGCGCCTGAGCTTGGCACGTTATGTACTTATCTATTCTTTTTTTTCTAAGCTTTTCAACTCAAGCTGTCTCTAATGAACAACGGTACGTACAGTATGCTGTATATGTGGACGTATATTTGATTCATAAGTGCACACCCTCTCGTGAAATATCTTCTGGAGTTTCTTTTGCGATTGATATGACGATAGAGAAGCTGTGCCATTATTTTCTCAGGCACAATGTATATCTTTACTTTCTGGTGTGAATTGTTAGCGAACATTTGAGTGAACTTTGAGCTTTCTAGAGAAATGGAAGCAAAAGTACTTTCTTGGTAAGTTTCGATGTGAGATACAATACAGCATGAGCGGAAATGTTGGTCATTTTCTCCCGGGATACGTAATCTTTGTCGAGTGGATTTTGAGAGTTTCCAAGAAATGAAAGTAAATTCTTCTGGAATATCTCGCTTTCCCGGATGTAAAACTACGAAATGAAAAGTAATAGTTGATAAACTTCCCCCGCACGTCTCATACCAGAATGCCTATATACGTGTTTTGCGTGCCGTGTAAGTTTGCCAAGGTTCGAACCATCTTGTGGACTACAAGGTTGGGTGAAAGCATTCTATTAACTAGAGAATTCGCCTACCGGCAAAAGTATGACTCGGGTTTACAGAATGGGGTGAAAGGTATATAACAGGAGGTGAAAGTTTAAGGGGTATGCGAAATGAGGAAGGGTGCAAGCTCACCGAAGGGGAAAGGTTGGAGGAGAAGTATAGCGGGTTACAAGGGGTGTGTGGAAGGTAGGGGGTTACGAGAAGAATTGCGCGAGGAGAATGATGAGAGGAGAAGAAGGCTGAAAGAAAGAGGGTGAGGGGGTTTGAGGCTTGATGACCTTGGGGGTGGGGTGGGGGTGGGGGCATTAATTCTCCCCAATACTTTGTCTGTAGGGGTCAAACACAGCTAGGGGACTAGGCATGCGCCAACAAGGACACATGTGGTCCCAAAGAGATCCATCGTGGGACACACACACAACGCGCTCGCGCACGCACACACACACCTACACACACACACACACACACACACACACCTACACACACACACACACACACACACACACACAAAGAAGTAGCAGACGGCTTTCAGGGCAAGTGTTAGCCCTCCTCATATCAAGTACTTCTGTAAAGGGGAGGTGGTCCTTTGTAGCAGACAGCGCTACTGTATACACAGCAGACAGTCTAACTGTACCTCCTTCCTTAGCTGGAACCTATGACCATAGAGCATAGAGCTTATGGGTCTTTTCGAGTAGCTATGCTATGCCCTGTGTGCAGTAGTCTCTTCCGAATAGAGTAGACTGCCTTCTCAACCTCAGACAGTTCGATAAGTACGGTGCACGTGGAAAGTCCTCAATACATGTACAACAAAGAGCCTTCTGCATTGTGGGGGAGCATGTCTGTGTGTGTGTGTGTGTGTGTGTGTGTGCGTGCGTGCGTGCGTGTGTGTGTGTGCGTGCGTGTGTTGTGCGTGCGTGCACGTGCTCGCGTGTGCATTTGTGCGCACGCCCGTATAAGTAAAATAAGGAAAGTGAAAAAGCATAACCAGTGACTCAAGTGGAGTAAATTACGTATAGTAAGCACTGCAAAGTAACTAAGGTAAGTAAAGTAAGTAAGCAAGCAAGAAGGTGACATTCAGGCAGGAAGTGGGACAGGCAAGCAGGGAGGCAGTCAAGCACGCAAGTAAACAAACAAGTACGTAAAGGGACTTGGGACAGCAAGAGATAACCCCCACCCACACCCCACCCCCCACCATCAGCTACACACTCACCCCGTATTTAATATGTAATTGGTGATTTTAGTGCGCGTTGTCTGCCTGCCTGCCTGCCTGCCTGCCTGTCTGTCTGTCTGTCTGTCTGTCTGTCTGTCTGTCTGTCTGTCTGTCTGTCTGTCTGTCTGTCTGTCTGTCTGTCTGTCTGTCTGGTCTGGTCTGGTCTGTGTATGTGTCTGTCTGTCTGACTGAGTGTCTCTGTGTGTGTGTGTGTGTGTGTGTGTGTGTGTGTGTGTGTGTGTGTGTGTGTGTGTGTGTGTGTGTGTGTGTGTGTGTGTGTGTATGTGTGACTGTCAGTCTGACTATCTGTCCGTCCGCCCGTCCGTTCGTCCGTCCGTCTGTGAGTGTGTGTGTGTGTGTGTGTGTGTGTGTTTGCATACTTGCGTGTGGGCAAATGTGTAGGTGTGCGTCTGCGACATTACGGTGCCTGCTTGCATTTTTGCAAGTCAATGGGACGAAATCTTGAGACGCCATGAAGTCTCGGTGTGCCTCAATGTGCTGCGGACGAAGTCTCGATGTGCTGTTGACAAAGTCTCGATGCGCCTCGATGTGCTGTTGACGAAGTCTCGATGTGTTGTTGACAAAGTCTCGATGCGCCTCGATGTGCTGTTGTAGAAGTCTCAATGTGCTGTTGACGAAGTCTCGATGTGTTGTTGACAAAGTCTCGATGTGCTGTTGACGAAGTCTCGATGTGCCTCGATGTGCTGTTGACGAAGTCTCGATGTGCTGTTGACGAAGTCTCGATGTGTTGTTGACGAAGTCTCGATGTGTTGTTGACGAAGTCTCGATGTGTTGTTGACGAAGTCTCGATGTGTTGTTGACGAAGTCTCGATGTGTTGTTGACGAAGTCTCGATGTGTTGTTGACGAAGTCTCGATGCGCCTCGATGTGCTGTTGACGAAGTCTCAATGTGTTGTTGACAAAGTCTCGATGTGCCTCGATGTGCTGTTGACGAAGTCTCGATGTGCCTCGATGTGCTGTTGACGAAGTCTCGATGTGTTGTTGACGAAGTCTCGATGTGTTGTTGACGAAGTCTCGATGCGCCTCGATGTGCTGTTGACGAAGTCTCAATGTGTTGTTGACGAAGTCTCGATGTGTTGTTGACGAAGTCTCGATGCGCCTCGATGTGCTGTTGACGAAGTCTCAATGTGTTGTTGACGAAGTCTCGATGTGCCTCGTGTTGTTGACGAAGTCTCGGTGTGCTGTTGACGAAGTCTCGGTGTGCTGTTGACGAAGTCTCGATGTACTGTTGACAAAGTCTCGATGCGCCTCGATGTGTTGTCGACGAAGTCTCGATGTGCCTCGATGTGTTGTCGACGAAGTCTCGATGTGCCTTAATGTACTGTTGATAAAGTTTCGATGAGCCGAGGTTTCGGAGTTAGAGAGTTCCTTCTTCAGTGGGCACTGGACTTCGCAATGATTTCCTCAAGTTTACGGATGACAAGACCTCATGGCGCGTCAAGACTTCATTCAATCGACTTTGCCACGAGTCGACCAAATGGCCCTTCTGAAGGCCACATAACAAATCATGAAAGAATTCATACAGAAGTCGGGTAGCTGGTCCCCTTGTCCCTCTAGGGAAATCGTGAATTGACTTGATCGTAATCGAACTGGTGTTAGAGATGTCGTGGTCAATGCCATTACATAGCCGTATAACTCCATTCATCATTATCGTGCTAAATGTATTGCCGATCATTACCAGGATATGAAATGCACACGCTGCACAGGGCCTTGTCACACTCTAAACTGAACTGCTCAGACCTGTCTTGCGCATGGGATAAACTATTGTGATGATCAATATATTTTTGCCAGAAGAATTGGTGGCTGAGGGCGAGGTGTTGGTTGTTCCATTGGATTGGTGGATGCATGTAGTGGTGATTCTTGGGAGGTGGATACAGTTTGATCGTTGCCCGTGGGTTGGGCTTCATCCTGAAGAATGGTTTGAACGAACTGTAAGATAGATCTGATTGACCTGACCCTGTACTGATGCCCCTGGGTGGCCTCTGTGGTTGCTTGGGGACACTCCAGGCCGAGCTACTGGAGCAGATCCAGAAAGCCCAGCAACAAGGTACTCCAGCTGACGAGGAAAGCATTGATCACATCAATGCGTACTTACTACTTTCATCGTTGATAGCGCAACAACTAGCATACTGTGGAAACAGCTCGATGCGCACCTCATCAGCTGCAACCCCTGGCTTACATAGGGACGGCCCCAAACTGCCTGTCAAAGCTGGTTTTGGTAATATTGGCCCATTAACCAGTAGAAAGTACTTAATATTTAAAAAACGAATAAAAGGAATTCCTTCATCAGTCACTACTCACAACGCCACAAACAGGATAAAACTTAAAAGAATTTCATCAATGTAGATACAATCTTGTCCACAACCGTCTCTCCTTCAGCAAATTGACAAAATAAGGATACAAATAAAATACAATTACAAAATGCCCCTCTAATTAATTCACAAAATCAGGATAAATCTCAAAAAACAATATCCATTCTCAAGTTTCGACCACCAGCAGCAAACGAAAATGAACGTCCAAACGCCCGTAGATAAATCAGTATGTCACAGAATGATACAATTAATCTTTTAACATATAGAGCCGGAGCCCTACTTGTGACAGACCAAAAAAAAATGACCACAACCGGGATCTGAACTCGCGACCTTTCGGTTAAGGCCCGAAATGTTCTACCAGCTGAACTAACATGGACCCGGTAGCAAACTCTCAAGATTAGGAATACTGGTTACCAGTGACGTACAGTCGCCAACAGAAGCACACAGGCAACCCCAAGTCGCCAACAGAAGCACACAGGCAACCCCAAGTCGCCAACAGAAGCACACAGGCAACCCCAAGTCGCCAACAGAAGCACACAGGCAACCCCAAGTCGCCAAAACCACACAGGCAACCCCAAGTCGCCAAAACCACACAGGCAACCCCAAGTCGCCAACAGAAGCACACAGGCAACCCCAAGTCGCCAACAGAAGCACACAGGCAACCCCAAGTCGCCAAAACCACACAGGCAACCCCAAGTCGCCAAAACCACACAGGCAACCCCAAGTCGCCAACAGAACCACACAGGCAACCCCAAGTCGCCAACAGAAGCACACAGGCAACCCCAAGTCACCAAAACCACACAGGCAACCCCAAGTCGCCAACAGAAGCACACAGGCAACCCCAAGTCGCCAAAACCACACAGGCAACCCCAAGTCGCCAACAGAAGCACACAGGCAACCCCAAGTCGCCAACAGAAGCACACAGGCAACCCCAAGTCACCAAAACCACACAGGCAACCCCAAGTCGCCAAAACCACACAGGCAACCCCAAGTCGCCAACAGAAGCACACAGGCAACCCCAAGTCGCCAAAACCACACAGGCAACCCCAAGTCGCCAACAGAACCACACAGGCAACCCCAAGTCGCCAACAGAAGCACACAGGCAACCCCAAGTCGCCAACAGAAGCACACAGGCAACCCCAAGTCGCCAACAGAAGCACACAGGCAACCCCAAGTCGCAAAAACCACACAGGCAACCCCAAGTCGCAAAAACCACACAGGCAACCCCAAGTCGCCAACAGAAGCACACAGGCAACCCCAAGTCGCAAAAACCACACAGGCAACCCCAAGTCGCCAACAGAAGCACACAGGCAACCCCAAGTCGCCAACAGAAGCACACAGGCAACCCCAAGTCACAAAAACCACACAGGCAACCCCAAGTCGCCAAAACCACACAGGCAACCCCAAGTCGCCAACAGAAGCACACAGGCAACCCCAAGTCGGCTAAACCACACAGGCAACCCCAAGTCGCCAACAGAAGCACACAGGCAACCCCAAGTCGCCAACAGAAGCACACAGGCAACCCCAAGTCGCCAAAACCACACAGGCAACCCCAAGTCGCCAAAACCACACAGGCAACCCCAAGTCGCCAAAACCACACAGGCAACACCAAGTCGCCAAAACCACACAGGCAACACCAAGTCGCCAAAACCACACAGGCAACCCCAAGTCGCCAAAACCACACAGGCAACTCCAAGTCGCCAACAGAAGCACACAGACAACCGCAAGTCGCCAACAGAACCACACAGGCAACCCCAAGTCGCCAACAGAATAACACAGGCAACACCAAGTCGCCAAAACCACACAGGCAACACCAAGTCGCTAAAACCACACAGGCAACCCCAAGTCGCCAAAACCACACAGGCAACCCCAAGTCGCCAAAACCACACAGGCAACCCCAAGTCGCCAAAACCACACAGGCAACCCCAAGTCGCCAAAACCACACAGGCAACCCCAAGTCACCAACAGAAGCACACAGGCAACCCCAAGTCGCCAAAACCACACAGGCAACCCCAAGTCGCCAAAACCACACAGGCAACCCCAAGTCGCCAACAGAACCACACAGGCAACCCCAAGTCGCCAAAACCACGCAGGCAACCCCAAGTCGCCAAAACCACACAGGCAACCCCAAGTCGCCAACAGAACCACACAGGCAACCCAAAGTCGCCAAAACCACACAGGCAACACCAAGTCGCCAACAGAACCACACAGGCAACACCAAGTCGCCAACAGAAGCACACAGGCAACCCCAAGTCGGCAAAACCACACAGGCAACCCCAAGTCGCCAAAACCACACAGGCAACCCCAAGTCGCCAACAGAAGCACACAGGCAACCCCAAGTCGCCAAAACCACACAGGCAACACCAAGTCGCCAAAACCACACAGGCAACACCAAGTCGCCAAAACCACACAGGCAACCCCAAGTCGCCAAAACCACACAGGCAACCCCAAGTCGCCAAAACCACACAGGCAACACCAAGTCGCCAAAACCACACAGGCAACCCCAAGTCGCCAACAGAAGCACACAGGCAACCCGAAGTCGCCAAAACCACACAGGCAACACCAAGTCGCCAAAACCACACAGGCAACACCAAGTCGCCAACAGAAGCACACAGGCAACCCCAAGTCGCCAAAACCACACAGGCAACACCAAGTCGCCAAAACCACACAGGCAACACCAAGTCACCAAAACCACACAGGCAACCCCAAGTCGCCAACAGAAGCACACAGGCAACCCGAAGTCGCCAAAACTACACAGGCAACACCAAGTCGCCAAAGCCACACAGGCAACCCCAAGTTGCCAACAGAAGCACACAGGCAACCCAAAGTCGCCAAAACCACACAGGCAACACCAAGTCGCCAAAACCACACAGGCAACACCAAGTCGCCAACAGAAGCACACAGGCAACCCCAAGTCGCCAAAACCACACAGGCAACACCAAGTCGCCAAAACCACACAGGCAACCCCAAGTCGCCAAAACCACACAGGCAACCCCAAGTCGCCAAAACAGAGGACAAGCCCACCAGGAGATAAAACTCTCCATCAGCCGCACAGCGGCCTACCGAGAGTAGCAGAACTCTTCACTTCCACCACTCCCAAAATATTTCCTACAATAAATAAGAAAAAGGGACGAAATTATCGTGCAACAGAGAACATACATAATTGTGGTGATGAAGTCCGTGCAACTCGCACGAAAAAATAATAGTCCGAGACTTCCCAAGAAAAATCAAATAGCAGAAAAATTGCAGAGTAGCATGCTCAACGAAATTTAATTATCATGGTGGTGATAAAGTTTGTGCAACTCGCACGAAAAAGTACGAGTCTGAGATTTCCCAAGAAAAATCCAATAACAGACAGAAAAATTGTATAGAAGCATGCTCAGTGAAATGTAATTTATCAGCTGAACGATGGAGTTTTACGGCCTATCAAACTTTGCAAGTTCAATCACCACAAAAACCACACAAACCATTATCAGAACAGTGCAAACAAATCCAAAGTTAAAATAAACTTAATTATCCGAGTCGTGATACTGCCAAGGAATCTCTGCATGCTACATGTATTTCTCTCTACGCCACATTTTCACCCATGATTTGGTCGAGACGTGAGAAGTTTTGAGATGTTGGCGAGAGACAGAATATGTCTCGGTAATGAGCTTGAAGACAAGAGAAGTCGACAAGCCTCTCCCAATGGCGCTAAGGAAGATATGTTACTCAAGGCCAAAAATGCAAGCAGTAATTGGTATTGGCAAGCACGCAGTGAAAAGGGTGAGGTGGACGAACTTGGGTTAAGCCTGGGTGGTCACACGGTACAACGGATTCGTCTTTCACATGTCGTTATTCACAGCCCCACCTCATCAAGGTATTTTAATAGGAGGCCAGGTGGCACTGCCCACAAACAACCTCAAAGAGACTGCCAGAGAGGACACATTTTTAGATACACGAACAGACGTGCACATACAGACATACCGACAGACAGTTACAAACGTAGGTATGAAGGTACAAAGATGAACAAACGCGAAGATTTATTTGCATAGCACACACACACCTACGCGCGCGCGCACACACACACACACACACACACACACACACACATACATACATACATACATACATACATACATACACACACATACGCAAGCGCATGCAGCTCGCACGCACACAAGCCGCGCATGCACGCTCACACACACACAGTTACCCATGGCCTTATGCATGGTAAGTAACTTATTGACAAAGAAGGAAAGACAGACTTCAGGGCTTCAGAAGTTTAGACACTTCTATTTACCTTTCCAAAAATGTGCATACTAAGTTAACCCAAATGCAGACAATGGTAGAAATATTGACGTTTTGTTAGCCATAATTTACTTAATGACAGAATTAGACAAATAACGCACTCGTGTGCGAAGAAGCAGGCCGTGTTCTTCTCCGTGACCGTGACCGTGACCCTCCACCACGAAATGAATACAGATTTATTCAAATTCAATTTAAATTCAGTTTCAAATGAAACATCCATAGTTGGGTTGCTTCGATGTCTGGGTATGCATGCTAGACCGTCAGATGCGGGGATAAAGAAGCTGCGAAATGCTGCGGGAGCTGCCTCCTTTTGGATTTGGAGGAAATACGTGCTGCCCTGATGGACTTGATGTCTTCCCCAGCTTCAACTACAAGATACCTCCCGGTGGCACATAAGTGCTGCTCGGAGCCGACTGTGCGAACCCCACTGAAACAGACCCCGAAAGCGCAAAGACCACAGCAATCTAGCTGCTAAGAGAGGTATTGGTGCATTGTT
>JAWQFJ010000809.1:49204-57306 GCA_034096865.1 Theodoxus fluviatilis | reverse complement strand
GCAGACGACGAATCTCTCGCTCATAACTCGATTCCACTTGAGTTCATAGCGGTTCTTCACGCGAGGGCAAGCTGAACAAGGGAGGTAACTGTGTAACCGCGTTTGCTTCGCTGAACTGCAATGGCTGACTGCAGATGCTCAGAGTATTAAAAATAGAGTGAGAAAAAAAACCGCCTGATTTTTTCACTGTTTGAAATGCAAAAGGGCTGCTGCTCCAAACTTTTCTTTTCAATGGCAGATTTTTCAAGTTCGGGCGTAGCTCGCAATATAATCGCTCTTGCTTTTCATCGGCACTCTTGCGTGTTGGTTGCAACTGGTTTGAGTGGAAGTGTTTCCCCCGACATCGCCATTTTCGAATTTGAATGCGTTTCAGCACGATTGACGACGTCAGTCCAGGCATGACATACAATGAACAGATTTGAATCGCTCGCTTCAGACGCCGCACGCCCGTCCATCCGCTCAGTACTCATAAGCCTGTCGCGCCCTTTGTGAAAACTTTCTAATTTCCTGTCCGTGAAAAGAGCGCGTCGAACTGCGGACAAAAATCAATGCATGCAGAGACCTCCCGTGTAGAGGCAGGGAGTCTTTCAACGAAGGTAGTTGTCTTTTTTTCTTCTTTCCAGTTCGTCAACACCGTTTAGGGTAGATCCTATTTTCTGGATTGTTCTCCGTGGAATGTATGGTTCCCGCACTAAATGAACTTCCTGCTGCACACAGGGTGGTACCCATTTTTACTTCCCCGACTGTTTTCTCTCGTATGACAGTATTCAGTCGCGAGGCTGCGGTGGCAGTTTTCTGCTGACAACCTTTCCAGTTCTCCAATGAATTCGTTCTTTCTTTTTCATGTGAAACAGACAGACAGACAGACAGACAGACAGACAGACAGACAGACAGGCAGGCAGGCACGCAGGCAGGCAGGCAGACAGGCAGGCAGGCCGACAGAGATAGAGATAGATAGATAGATAGATAGATAGATAGATAGATAGATAGATAGATAGATAGATAGATAGATAGATAGATAGATAGATAGATAGATAGATAGATAGATAGATAGATAGATAGATAGATAGATAGATAGATAGATAGATAGATAGATAGATAGATAGATAGATAGATAGATAGATAGATAGATAGATAGATAGATAGATAGATAGATAGATAGATAGATAGATAGATAGATAGATAGATAGATAGATAGATAGATAGATAGATAGATAGATAGATAGATAGATAGATAGATAGATAGATAGATAGATAGATAGATAGATAGATAGATAGATAGATAGAGAGATAGATAGATAGATAGATAGATAGATAGATAGATAGATAGAGAGATAGAGAGAGGAGAGAGGAGAGAAGACAGATAGACGAGAGAGATAGAGAGTCGGAGAGAGATGAGAGAGAGAGAGAGAGAGAGAGAAGAGAGAGAGAAACAGGAGGAGAGAGAAGAGAGAGAGAGAGAGAGAGAGAGAGAGAGAGAGAGAGAGAGAGAGAGGAGAAAGCGAGCGAGAGCGAGAGAGAGAGAGCGAGAGAGAGAGAGAGAGCTAGAGAGAGAGAGAGAAAGAGAGAGAGAGAGCGAGCGAGCGAGAGAGAGAGAAAGAGAGAGAGAAAGAGAGAGAGCGAGAGAGAGAGAGATAGAGAGAGAGAGAGAGAGAGAGAGAGAGAGAGAGAGAGAGAGAGAGAGAACGAAACATTTATTGCTGAGGCCTCCGGCGCATTGCAAAGTGTACATTATCAAAAAGTTTCAGCAGCACCAACAGTCAATGCGTGTTGTAAATACAAACATTGGTGGGTCTAGCGGTTGGTCTATCTGGGGACAATACATGAACTAATCGCTGAACACAAGCCGGTTCATCTTAGATAAATCGTATGCTTCTGCTCTTATATCAAAGGAATAATGTAAATGTTTAGAAAAATCACGAACTGTCAGAATTTCATCATGCAGTTGTGAAGAAATATTTGATGTTTTCATGCATGGACACTAGATTGTAAGTATGGTTTTATACAAATGTGTCTCATAGGAAAAGGAGCCCGTCAACACAACAAAAAATGCAGTTCCTCCTCCTCTTTTTTCATACATATTGGGCAGACGATTGAATGATTTTGGGGGTTGTATCTGTTCTTTTGAACAAACAAACCACTCTTTCCTAGTCTGAATCTTACCAAGTGGTCACTAAAGAATCTTGAATCAACTGCATATAAATACGGTTGTGGCACTCGATCCGTTTTAAAAACAGACTATAGAAAGAGCAACGGCTGAGAATGAGAGAGAGAGAGAGAGAGAGAGAGAGAGAGAGAGAGAGAGAGAGAGAGAGAGAGAGAGAGAGAGAGAGAGTTGAGAGGGAGGGAGAGAGATTTTATTCGGAGCCAATGGAAGATTAATGGGGTTTTTCGTTGTGTGACCCTCCAATGGCAGGGGCGGACGGGGGGGGGGGGGGTGGGGGTGTTCCAGGGTTTCCGGAAAAATATACAAAAATATATATATTATAGGTATAATTTTTTCAGTAATAAAATCTGCTGCCTGAAATTGACAATGATTATCATCAGAATGCGCCAGATGGGATCATTTAGCAGTCCAGTCCCCCCCCCCCCCCCCCCGCTTTGCTGTGACGGCGCGTTCATAGCCCTCCCACCCCACCCACCCCCTCGCTTGTCGGCCGAGCACTTTGCGCGTTCATAGCCTCCCCCCCCCCCCCCCCCCCTCCCGGTCCCTTAAAAAAGTTTGGAAACACCCACCCACCCTAAAAAAAATAATAAAAGAACCGATCCGCCCCTGAATAGCAATGAGTGATAAAGTCGAATCTGCGATTCGCAATATTTGTTTTTCGAGTTTAGTTCACCCCTTCTTTTTCTTCTCTTTCATATTTCATCTGTGTGTGTGTGTGTGTGTGTGTGTGTGTGTGTGTGTGTGTGTGTGTGTGTGTGTGTGTGTGTGTGTATTTGTGTGTGTATATGTGTGTATGTGTGCGAGTGTGTGCGTGTGTGTGTGTGTGCGTGCGTGTGCGCGTGTGTGTTTATGTGTGTGAGCGTGTGTGCGAGCGTGCGAGTGTGTGTGTGTGTGTGTGTGTGTGTGTGTGTGTGTGTGTGTGTGTGTGTGAAAGAGTGTGTGTTTCAAAGACAGCTCGCCCCATTCTGGTTGAGCCAGATAAAAACATATAATTACTCACTTTTCTTTATTTAAACAAATAAGAGGCTTATTCCCATTGCCAGCTACAAAAATTGAATCTTTCCCTCAACTGACGGACATTACAACACGGCACACATCATGAATTTCGTGTGTTACACTTAGGTTGGATTCTTCAGTGATTACAAGCAACAGTATCAGGCGTGCTAAGACAGGGTCAAGTTTTGACCACATTCCCAACATGTAAAAAAACACGTCTGCGCATGCACACACTATGTAAATGCACACCAGTAAGCATTAGCCTCTGTACACTGGTACATGGACGAGCGTGACTACGCTAGAGATAGCTTTCTTAGCCTGGACATTTTAATCAAAGGCGCTTATTATATGAAGCGACGCTGACAGTTTTTTAAAATTATAAAAATAAATAAAGGAGAAAAGGAGAGAGAGAGAGAGAGAGAGAGAGAGAGAGAGAGAGAGAGAGAGAGAGAGAGAGAGAGACAGACAGACAGACAGACAGACAGACAGAGACACAGAGAAAGAGACAGATGGAGAAAGAGAGAAGAAAACGGGGGAAGGGGGAAGTGAACAACTGCCTGCTATTACTGTAAAAAGCGAGTCTTAGTGACCAAATGGACACACGTAAACAAAATTTCCTGACCATAAACAAGGAAAGCGAACAACGCGTACGATGTTGGAGGGAGTGAGAGAGAGGGGGGAGATTTCTTCTTGGAAGATAATCTGCGATCGTTTCACAGTGCTTCAACTTTTGACACCGCAATCGAATAAGCCCGCGGTCTCTGCGTTTTACACCCGTTTTATTGCTTGCGTCATTAAACCGCCATTGCAAGGATGGGTGAGGAGCGGAGCGAGCTCAAAACGGCGAGCATTACGGGAGCATTAGACGGAATTCGCCGCGAATGAATTATTCCGCCCTTCTTTCTTCTGGCGCGGACACGGGCACATTTCGCAGGACGCCTCTGTCCAGCCGAGCGTGGCTGGGTGGCGTAGAACGACCTGGGACTTCATCGGAAAGCCATCACGGAGCCATCAAAACCTGGTGCCAAACCCGCCGCCTTCTCCCGCCATTTGTGCCTGCCCTATGCCGCGCATGGCGTCAGCGTCTTTTGAGCAGACGATTTCCTGTGTCGCCAATCTTTTTAAACCGCGCTCGCTGTCGTCTGTTTTTGCTTGTTGGCTAGCAGGTGAGGGTAGGTTGCTGTTGTTGCGATATCATTTTGACGGTGATCTGCTTAAATGATGTTATTTGTTGATTTAATAGCTTTTCCCCTCATTATTTCAGGAGAAAAAACAACAACAACAACCGATCGAGTCTATTTTCTTTCATTCATTGTAGTCATTGTCGTCTTCCGTGTTTCGCGTGTGAGACTTGCGACCTGCGAATGAAGACGAGTAGTAGCCGTGTAGTTCGTTTATTCGTAGTCTTTGTTTGGATCATTCTAGTAATCGAGAAATATATAAAAGTTATCGTATAATATTATTACTATTACGATGAGTTTGGATTTTATCGTCAACATGATAGAGTCAGCTTGCTATGGTATTCTTGTCAAATTAGAAATATTCCTGCAATAGTTTGCTGTATTTTTAATTTCCGAGTTTGGGAATGTAACTAGCTTTAGGGATGCGACAACTCTTCGGTGTGTGAAAGAGAGAGAGAGAGAGAGAGAGAGAGAGAGAGAGAGAGAGAGAGAGAGAGGAGAGGGGGGGGGGGGGGGGTGGAGGAGAGAGAGAGAGAGAGAGGGGGTGGAGGAGAGAAAAAGAGAGTGCATGTGTGTGCGTGTATGTGTGTGTGTGTGTGTGTGCGTCAGTATGTGTGTGTGTTTGTGTGTGTGTATAAATGTGTATGTGTGAATGTGTGATATGTGTGTGTGTGTGTGTGTATGTGTGAGTGTATGTGAATGTCTGTGTTTGTGTGTGTATGATTGTTAAGGTGTGTGTGTAAGTATAATTAAATGAGTGTGTGTGTGTATGTGTGTGCGTGTGTGTGTGCGTGCGTGCGTGTGTGTGTGTGTGTGTGTGTAACTGTGTGTGTATGAGAGAGAGTGTGTGTGTGTGTGAGAGAGAGAGAGAGAGAGAGAGAGAGAGAGAGAGAGAGAGAGAGTATGTGTGTGTGTGTGTGCGCGCGCGCGCGTGCGCGTATGTGCTGTGGCCCTTTGATAATCTGTTATTGTGAGCCCTTTGTGTGACCATAAATCAGTTCGAAAGAATTTGCCACCGTCAGTGCACATAGCTTTTCTGATGCACAACATTTTTCAGCATAATGAAAAAAACAAAAAAAATAATGCGACCAGCTTAAATAAAAGACAGTTCAGAGCCAATATTTAATTAAAAAAGCAAGTGTATGAAAAAGTGAAATATGATGATTGGATGAAAACAATTTCAAGTAAAAGTGCACCAGGGTTATTTGATGTATTCCCGCTAGGAATTCAAAAGTTACGCAACATTTTCTAACACCTCATCGAACGAAAATTCAGTGCATGTACAGGTAAGGAGATTCTGATAGGCAGACATGTCCTCAACTGCATGTTTGATCGAAGGTGCTTCAAGCATGCGCTTGCATGCACGCACGTGCGCAGGAACGCACACGCGCACACACACATATTTACATACACACACGCATATACACTCACACACGCACGCACACGCACGCATGGACAAAATTGATATGCACACACGCGTACGCTCACGCACGCGATTGGACCTAATATGCACGCACGTGAATACGCACATTTATACATGCAGATACATACATGCATGCACGCACACTCGCATGAATGCACATGATAATCTGCACACGCACACAAAGACACCAACATGCACAGCCGCAATGCGTGCCTGCTGCTCACGTGCAAAAGCACATATGCGTACAGAGGAGCTCAACTGTAAATTCTTCCCCCAAAACATCGCTTTACCACGAAATATCTAGTTTGCTCATTGAATTGGTACGTAAAAAGTAAGTGCAAAAATGTGTTACAGCGCGTGATGTCAGTCATATAGGCTCAGGAAAATATTACATATACAGGCAGCGGCGGGAAATTCTTTCAAAACAATATCCATGTTTATGAAGCAAAAACAGGTGTATTGCACTGGGTACAGAAAGCTCCACGTCAGTTGCTGAAGTAAGGCACTAAGGAAGAGGACCAAAGAAGTGAAAAAACTGTATCTTTATCAATGTTTCCGTACAAAGCGACTTATACTTACACCCAGGTTTTGAACACAAATCGATTGCATTCCCCCATTCTCCTAATTTGAAATGATTGCTAAGTTTGGACCCACTTGCCATAATTCTCATAGAGACGCATCTTCCAATACAGTGCCATGTACTGACAACAAATGCTGCACTACTTTCCGCGTTCTCTATTGTCATCTTACCAGCACTCGTACGCCTGATCTTTGCATCAACCCTTTTTCTAATAGCTGTCCGTGTCTGTCTGTCTGTCTGTCTGTCTGTCTGTCTGTCTGTCTGTCTGTCTGTCTGTCTGTCTGTCTGTCTGTCTGTCTGTCTGTCTGTCTGTCTGTCTGTCTATCTGTGTGTCTGTCTGTCTGTCGTGCACACACACACACACACACACACACTCGCACGCGCGGGCGCGAACGCACACACACACATGTACAGGCACATGCACAACGGCACACACACAAAGGCACACACGTGCGCGCACGCGTACACACACACACACACACACACACACACACACACACACAAGCACGCACGGGCATACACAACATACAAAGAACACATATTAAATCTCTAACAATACATACATATAATTTTCCTTGTCAGCTTTTGCCTTATGATAGCTAGACGTCACCTTTACCTACAGTCGCAGTCAACCCGAGTCTGACATATCTGCTTGTGCATGCCTGAAAACACTTCCTTCTCTTCCTAATAATGGCTTCTTCCTACCTTTCATCGCTTCGTGTTCATATTTAGTAATCAATATTATCATCATCTCCTGCAACCACAGATACATATGCGTGTTTAAACGTTTGAAACAAACATACAGTTTCTTCACTCGCAAGAAGATTTAGTCACTGAGACTTGTAAAAGATGGTGGACATAAATTGCAACTCACTGGCTTGAAATCACTAGCGGCATTACTACATGCATTTAAAAAAAGAATGAATACATGTTTGATAGAAATGAAACTATTCTTTCTGTGTTCCTATCTGGGAACATTGTTTTTCAAAGAAATGTCCTCTCTCTCTCTCTCTCTCTCTCTCTCTCTCTCTCTCTCTCTCTCTCTCTCTCTCTCTCTCTCTCTCTCTCTCTCTCTCTCTGTCCCTCTCTCTCTCTCTCTCTCTCTCTCTCTCTCTCTCTCTCTCTCTCTCTGATAAGTCCGATAATTTATTTCTCTGATGGTCAACTACGTGGCTAAAATTGTAAACAGAGATGGAAAACACGGCATCCAACTTATGCCTGGTAACACTATTGTGTATTCGTTACTGTTTGCGGATGATATAGTGCTTGTATCCGATACAGCTGTTGGGTTACAAAACCAGATTAATTCGCTTGTCAAAGGAGCAGATGCACTTGGCCTGAAGGTAAATCAAGAAAAAACTAAGATAATGGTGTTTAGGAATGATGGGCATTTAGCCCAACACGAAAGATGGTACTTAGGTGAATACGTTTTAGTGATCGTCCCTGAATACAGATACGTTGGGTCGCTATTCACTACCAAAGTCTCCTTCAAAATGCTTCAAGCAGACCTGTTGTTGCGAGCGAAAGCTAGCGCAACTCAAGTCATTAGCTGTGTCAGAAAGTTGCAATGTTTATCACCCGATGCATTTTTCAAAATGTTTGACGCCCAGGTTGCTAGCATATTGCTGTATTGCTCTGAAATCTGGGGCATTTACGACGGTTCTATCATTGAATCTGTACATTTAGTGACCTTAAAGAGATTTTTACACCTATACCTGTTATGGCACCAAACAAAGTCGTTTTGGGGGAAACTGG
>JAWQFJ010000809.1:39204-44204 GCA_034096865.1 Theodoxus fluviatilis | reverse complement strand
ACTAATCACCAAATATGTATAAATAGTATCTCAAAGACAACCTTTAACTACTGTTAGTGTTCTTTGTATTTCGAAAATGAAATAAATTGAGAGGCTTTTTATGGATATTACCATAACTTTAACTGCATCATTACTCCAGGCGCCCAAAGCCTTGCAGTTTTTCTTATAGTCGTTGTAATAGACTGTTTCGTCACCGACAAACACACTTGGTACTTTCTCCGTGGTGTTCATTATCAACGATAAATTCAAGTCACACACAGGCTTAGATGTGGATTAAAGGAAATCAAAAGTTGAGCTCACGTGAATACTCATGAGTAGGCCGAAAGTAGTGCATTTGTATAGATTTTGACAAAAGTCATAAAACATCCATTGTTTGAGTGCTAGAGCGTGTGTGTGTGTGTGTGTGTGTGCGTGTGTGTGTGTGTGTGTGTGTGTGTGTGTGTGTGCGTGTGCGTGTGTGTGTGTGTGTGTGTGTGTGCGTGTGTGTGTGTGTGTTTTCAAGTGTTTCTGTATCTCTGTGAATGTGTGTGTTAGTGTTATTTGTGAGTGTTTGTGCGTCAATGTTGTGTGTGTGTGTGTGTGTGTGTGTGTGTGTGTGTGTGTGTGTGTGTGTGTGTGCGCGTGCGTCTGTTTTATATATATATATATATATATATATATATATATATATATATATATATATATGAGTGTGTGTGTATGTGCGAGTACGTGTGTTATTTGTGTGTACCTGCATGCATGTGCGTGTGTGTGTTCATGCATCCATGGGCACATAAACATTAGTATCCACGCGTGAACGTGTGCATATGCGTGCGCGCATGTGTGTAAATGCATGGTTCGTTTTCGTGTGTGCTTTTACGTGAGTGCGTTCGTGCATTTAAGTGTTATTAAAAGATAACAGTGCGTGCGTGTGTGATGCGTGCTTGCCTGTTCGAGTTTGCACTCAGTTACTCGCGTTTGTGGCGAATAGCAATTTTGCTGACCAATAAACTTAAGCGAACCCTTCAATTTACTTAGGCGTGGCTTTCTCGCATCTGCCCGTGAAACGTGCATAGACTGGCCAGTTTGCGGCAGGTAATTTCTGCACGTTGCAACTCCTGCCTCAGAAACTGAAAGGAGTTTGCAGTTCAGTGTTCGTGTCCGCGCGTATCTCCGTCAGAAACCTTACTCCTCTCGCCTCTCCCTCCCCCCTCTGTCCCTACCACCACCACCACCACCGTTGTTCTCCTGTACTCACCCATCCCCTCTCTCCCCGACCCTTCTTTCCATTCTGTCTCTGCCTGTCTGGGGCTGCCTGCCTGCCTGTAGCGAGCGTGGAGCACATGTCGGCGGGACAGGACTACACGACATCCCGTCTCCTCTTACCCTCCCCAAACATCGGGAGAACAACTCCTCCTCCCCCTCCACCCCCCCTGCCCCCCCTGGTCTTTTGATGTTGCAGCCATCGTTAGACGTCGTGTTGTCAGACCAAACAGCTAGGTAGCGGCCCCTGCGTCCCCGCTCTTGTCGGCATGGCAGGGCGGAGAAGTTGGGATGGAAACTATTGTTCGTTTTTGGAGGCAGTTTTTCTCCAGTCGCCCCACCCCCCACCCCCACCTCCCGTGTCGGACACACGGACAGACGGACAGACGGTCTACTTCGTGTACGTGGTTATCTGGTCTGTGTTAGTTCCTTGGGTGTGGGAGAGTGGTGGAGGGAAAAAGAGGAAGAGCAGAAGAAACAAAGAGAGGAACTCATTAAAGTGTTTGAGACATGTACTGGCAATGGTAAGTTAAAAGTAGGTAGGGAAGCAGTAGCAGTGTCGAAAGTATCAGACTTGAGACGGACGAACAGGCAGTGTTAGGCAGTCAGACAAAATATTTGACAGACAGCTGGTAAAGAGACAGACAGAATAAAGGGCAAGTTGGAAGTTAGGAAGGCAGGCGGGCAGGCAGGCAGGTGGGCGGACGGACGGACGGACGGATGGAAATAACACTGTAAAAGATTACGAAACAGGCGACCCAGGCTAAAGCATTATCCAGTCTCTAAACAAATAAAGATAGACCTAAGGCCTCCCAGACTTCCACGGTGTAAAAAACAATGCATGCAATATAAGCAACTGACAAAAGCGTAATTGTCCATCATGAGGGTAGCATTCTGCTCATGTAAGAATTTTGCAGATCATTAGATTTAGAGTCTGGAAAACAATTAGGAGAAACCTTAAGGATTGGATTATCTTCAGTAGCGTCAAAAAGGATTGGATTATCTTCAGTAGCGTCACAAGCAACGTCAGGAATAGCAGCAGTTCCCACGCTGTCTTGAAAGGAGGACAGCGGTACTTGCTTGAAGGGATAAATCATGGTCAGGACAACCGGTGTAGGTACATTATGTACAAAAATAGGAAGTTGTCACTCAGACGAGCATGTTTGTTTGTGTTTACCGAGAACAAGTGTGAGGATATGTCAGCTGCGCAGGAAGATCATTGAAATTGAAATCTAACACAAACACTCTTCTGATTTTTTTTAAAGAGTCGACAGGGATTTTTAAAGTGCTGAAACCAGTTTACTTCAGAAGGTTCCTATCAAACCCCACTTTGAAAAAGAAAATAATAGAAAAGAAAATCGTTTTCATGTCTAAAAGTACTTGTATTTAAGATTAAACTGATAATATTGACGTTTTAAAATCTTCTTTTTATGTTAAAAAATTGCTGGAGCATCAGTTGATAAAAGTGCATACATGTTTAGAGTAAAGAATACGATTATAACGTTTACATGTAAAAATTCTAAAGTTCTAAAAAGAAGTGAATTTCAGCATCTCTCTCCCGCCTTTAAATCTCTCAGATCAGTTGTTGTAAAGCAAGCTTATTGCCGCGATCTCGTGCCTCGCAGGCTTGTAAAACGATGGCTTGATAGTGTTCTTGGTCGCGCTGTCTCCGATGTCAGCGCTCACACAGGCATCAGGCCCGCTGTCGGAGGAACCTAATCCCAGCTGTTTGCCTACGCCGATGCCTATCTCCCGTCTGATTATCTGGTTACCAGCCACGTTGGTCACAAAGAAATCGAATCTCCGGTCCCCGTCTTCTAGCGACAGAGTCCCCGAGCTGCGGAGCACTAGAGGATAGGGTGAGTGGGAAGGGGAGAGAGGGAGGAAGGAGAAACGAGGAGAGAGAGAGAGAGAGAGAGAGAGAGAGAGAGAGAGAGAGAGAGAGAGAGAGAGAGAGAGAGAGAGAGAGAGAGAGAAAGAGAGAGAGAGAGAGAGAGAGAGAGAGAGAGAGAGAGAGAGGGGGGGGGGAGTGGATGGTAGCAGGCAAGCGGGTGGACAGACCGACAGACAGATGGACGGACGGACAGACAGATGGATGGACAAAGGAAAAGACATGCAGACATGTAGGTTGAAAAGAGATGTGTAGGAACTTCCGTGTACCGTCTTTGGACTGACTGCGAATGGGTACGAGTTAGGGAGAGGAATGGATAATGTACGTGAACAAATGTTATACTTCAATAATTTGCTGGTCTATTCAAATTTCAAGTATATTCAAGTCACAGTATCATATTAATTTGAGATAAAACTGTATTTCAATGTGAGAATGCACAATTGAAAGTCTACAGTCGTTATTTAGGCTTCGATATAATGTCAGTGAATAAAGTGCGAGGTTGTGTTCTTGTGCATGCATATCTTTTACGAACTTTCACTGTACATGTATTACCATGGGAGGAGGAGGAGGAGGAGGGGGAGGAGGAGGAGGAGGAGGAGGAGAAGGAGTGATTTATTCCTGTCAGCAAATCACCTTCCATCCTGCAAACAATGGATTTCTGTACAACAAAGACGAAGAAATCGCCCTAGCAAATCTCCACGAATTTTCTCGTGTCGGTTTTCCTCGCCAGTACAAAAGACAAACGTCCACCCGCCCAAGTAATAACCGGCTCGCTCTTAAAGCAGCAGGTCCATTTTCTAGGAATTTTCTCCGGACACGTCCAATGGCAGCGGGAGCCGGGAAGAGGGATCACCTGGAAGCATCAAGGAGTGAGGGGGAGGACGGGAAAGGACGGTGGTGGTGGCAGTTATCGGATTATGGGTATGGGTACAGGCGCCACTGCCTGTTGAGGTGAGATGCGGTCAGGACCGGGACTGTCTGGAATAGGGCCGGGGTGCAGAGCGCAGGATTGGGTGGAGGTGAAACAGGGTGATATAGGGGTGGATCGAGGTTCACTTGGGGCAGATGGCGAAAGGTGGAGCGGGTAATATGGTGGGGGATTAGGTAGGTTCAAAGGCACTGAAACAGGAGTAGAGGCCTGCTGAGATGCACTGAACAGGATCGGATGGAGATGAAACTGGTTGAGGTAGGGGGTGGATCGAGGTTCATTTGAGGTGGAATAAAACGGGTACAGCAGAAGGACCAAGAGAATTGATGAAAGAAATGTAGAGGTCTGGTAGGAAGTTAAAAAAACTGTATTGAGCAGGAACGGGCAGAAATGGAATGGGTTTAGATACGGTTGGCTTGAAGTTCATTTGATTGAAGTGGATGGAGAAGGGTGGTGAAGACGTATCCGGGTGTAGGTGAAGTTGGATGGCGTGAATGGCAAGACTAAGAACGGATAAATGGGGTAAATATGAGCGAAATTAGGTGGGGATTTTTTGTGATGAGTTCGAGGTGGCTTAAGGCGGGGTGGAAAGGGTAGAAAAGGATGACATAGGGGTGTCGTGATTTTGCCGGGGTGGGATGGTTGAAGGTGGGTGGGAGCAAGGAAACTGAAGTAGGGTTTTGCCGGGGTGATGTGAGCGGGATCATTGGGAGAATGAGACACAGTGAAATGAGGATAGCTCGGGTTCATTTGAGGCAGGATGTACATGTAGACGAGTAGAGCTGCCAGGTAGAATAGCCTAGGGTTCAGCGGACTAGAATCACTTTTGGAAGCAGGTTGAAATGAAATGGTGAGAGGTTAAAAGGATAAGGCAAAGCTGTAGGAAGTCGAGAGGTATGCAGAGCAAGTAAACAAAGGGGCAGGTAATAAGATGGATGAATT
>JAWQFJ010000809.1:34204-36704 GCA_034096865.1 Theodoxus fluviatilis | reverse complement strand
TGAGTTCATCGCTAACGTCTGTCTTAATCTGCCTGTCTACCACATGTGCAATCACATGCTGTCTTATTTTTCTTTGGGGATAAACGCAACAATGAATTTCCAGAGTCGCAAGACTTGCCAGATTCAGGAACGGGTCGGGGGGATTGGAGAGGCGCAGATTATAATCTCTTGAGATCGGCTCGCCGTTCCCAGGATTAGGCTGGCGTTGTGGAGGGAGATAAAAGGTGGGGAGGGGAATTTTCTGGTAGGGGGTCGTTTGTAATGAGGAAAGTGGCAGGGTGAGGAGGGTAGGGGTGCAGGGTTGGGGGAGAGGGGTGGGTCGGGGAGGGAAGGGAGAAAGGCATGGGAGGGCAGAAAGCGAGGAAGCTTATCGGGTATTAATGTCGTTGCCGGGTGGAAGCGTGCTGAGGACAAAGACGGGTACTGGTGGCATTCTGTCAGGGTAGAGTTGGCTCGAGCAGTGGGATTTAATGGCCACCCTGAACACAGGCACCTAAATGGAAACGGGTGTTGAGGCTGTTTTACACTGGCATACCGTCCTGAACGGGGCCGTAGGTTGGGCATGTAATGCAAAGAGGAGGAAGGAGTAATGTCATGTCATGTCTGCAGAGCTTCTTTTGTGTGTTTGTGTATGTGTGTGTGTGTGTAAGTGTGTGTGTGTGTGTGTGTGTATGTTTGCATTTGTGTGTGTGTTTGTAAGTGTGTGTTTGTAAGTGTGTGTTTGTAAGTGTGTGTGTGCGTGTGTGTGCGCATGAGAGAGAGAGAGAGAGAGAGAGAGAGAGAGAGAGAGAGAGAGAGAGAGAGAGAAAGAAAGAGAGAGAGAGAGAGAGAGAGATAGAGAGGCAGTCTCAACTGGCACGGTACACATCGAGAAGTTATACTTTGTAAGCATCTTATATTTTAGTTTGAAAAGTGTAATAAATGGGGCAGCTATTATGTGTGCAGACATGTAATTACTCGAGGCGCGTGTATCTCCATTTAGAAGAATATATGCACATCTTGCCTTGCTACCCCATTCATGCTGCTGTACTGTCTTCTGTTAAATTTTCTGGCTTGCAGCTTTACAGCTGATGCAGAAAATGCTTCTTTTTATATATAAAAACTAGCACTCTATTTTGATATCAGTAGTTGGTGAATCTTTGCATGGCGAAGTGATATAACGTTTTGCATTGCTTTTAATCACTATTTATGCTTATGTTATTGGCGTCAAATTTAAACAAATTCGTTTAGGCATGTGGTGTTTTTGCCTTTGAGAGAAGAGCTTAGATACCTTTGTTACGTAATTGTGTGATTGTGAATTGTTTTGAATATGGTTTGATTATGCAATAGCATTAAAATGTAGCAATTAAAAAACTGTATTTGAAAGCAGTCTGTTTTGTGGACGTCTTTCATATTTCTGCATTATTTTTCGAACTGTATATATTTTGCTGCAGTTGATGTATACGCAAGAACAACAATAATGTTTCATTGTCTACGCTATCTGCTCGATGCAAGGAGTTTCAGCATTCACAAGAACAAGGAACACAGAGCATAATTCATACCTACCATGTTCATATATATATGCGCGTGTGCTTGTATCATGAACGTCATCGTACTTTGAGCATGCGAAGCACAATGTTTGATGTCGCCACTTAAAACGTATCGCGCCTTCTGTTCTATCGTTGGAAAGATGGGACATGTGCATGTAGGTGTAATGTAAGAATGAACTAGTGAATAGCTAATATTATAGTTTACTCTCGTGACGCCGTCATCTTGGTAAGTTAATACTGGATGTTCACCAATGTGACAAGATCCCTCGGATTTCGAAGAGTACATTTCAGTCAGTTATTCGTTGTTACATATAAACATAATGAATTCAGGTAACTTCGCCTAGCCATAGCAATCCCTTCCATCAAACTGCTGTTTTAATTAACAATAACATTTCAAACAGTACATAGTGTGGTATGATTATTTAGTGGTTTACAAAGGCTTGCTGGTGAGCTGTATTTAATAATCGTGGCGCTTCCGATGAAAATTCGGAGTCTAAGCTAGCTGATCATGGAACGCTTGCAAGATTGTGATGGAATCGAATTATTCGCTTTCTCGCTTGTTACTACCACAGCGCACAGATCACAACTGCATATATATTGAGAATAGTCGCTCCTGTCCAGTATACTTTCCACGATAAGTACAGCATCTGAGGATAAAATGTAAAAAAATTTGAGTCCCAGATATAGGTGGCTATGGAGAGTCTCTACCTTTACTTCTGTGAAAAGGTATCTTCTTTGTCCTTCAACTGTCTCTTCAGCACTGACCACCTGGCAGACATTGGCTACGTGAATGCGATTGCCGGGTGGGTGTGCCCGTCTGGAAGACACAACCCACCTACCCCCTCTCCAGGGGAAAGGGGAAGGGGGGGTAGGGGTAGAGGGAGGGGAGAAATAGGGGTGAACGGAAAGGCTGAGAAGAAAGGACGTGGGTGGGGGAGGTGGGGTGGGGTGGGGTGGGGTGGAGTGGATGG
>JAWQFJ010000809.1:30000-34194 GCA_034096865.1 Theodoxus fluviatilis | reverse complement strand
CTCTCTCTCTCTAGAGTCTCTCTCTCTCTCTCTCTCTCTCTCTCTGTCTCTCTCTCTCACACACACACATACACACACACACACACACACACACACACACACACACACACACACACATGGCTATTTTGTTTTGTTATTAGCGTTATTTCTTTGCACTAATACTGGATACATTCAGTGTTAGCGATGAAGCGTTGCGTCCAATCTATGCTTCTAGTTTCTGTCCTCGGGGAGGTGCGGGTGATATTTTGAGTCCACAAAGACAAAATTATCAAATTTTGGTTTTGGTGCTCTTTGCATTCTCCAATCACCGTACTATGATGACATAAACATATTTAGTCTAGATTCTGTCTAAATATAGTATTATCAGCCTTAAATCAACTGAGGGGGTGCGTTAGAAAAGAAAAAATATCAACAGATCGATGCTAAAAACGTGCTTTTGACGCAGCATTTCAACCACAAGAGAGCGAGCAATCGTAGTTCATTTTGATACCATTAGAAAGCCCTACAATCCCTCCACAAAGTGCACTGACAGATCATGTATCTCTTCAAATTTCTATCCAATGAGAGAGCAGTTTCTATCGCTAAGACAGGCCAGCTTTCACGACGTTTGTGAATGAGATGGGCAAGGCTATTGGCTGACTGGAGTCACGTGACATTCTGGTTTCTGGATTGGCTCGAAGTGTAAACAATATGGCGCTCTCTCTCCTTGATCTACATGAGTGTAAACTGTCATTTTTGAAGAAAAATCGACACGCAAATTTTAAAAATCAGTTTAAAATTGTTAAAGTAAATATTTTGCTAAATTAGCACTGTCAGGTATTGAAGAACATATTGAGGTACTTTGTGATAAAAACAAATCTGTGTTAACGACTGTCTGCTGTGGTACACTGTTGCCAAAAAATTTGCAATTTTGAGAATAAAATTGCTATTTCTAGTTTTATGACTAGAATTTTTTTTTACAGTAATTACCTTTATATGCATTTTTGATGTTGCATAAGTAATGATCAAATGAAAATCAAAACCAAAAAAATTACCATTTCGCCAGCACCTCTCCTTCAATAGCGAGTTGCGTAGCGAATGTCGTTTTTCAGTCTTCATAGCAAGCTGTTTTGCAAGGACAGCCTTTGTCGAAGGTAACAGATTTAATGCGTGACTTGATGAAACCTTTTCCCCTGCAGAATTGCGTCGAAGCAGAAGATTGTAAACTAAGTGTTTTCAACGGGGACACTGGAGAACTGTGATTGGAAGGGGAATCGATGCGCTGTTACTTGACGCCATAGGGAAGGGGTTTATTTTTAAAGTCCATACTCTGAAGGGAAAACAGTTGACGTCAAGACAGAGGGACTTTATTTCCAGCAAGACCTTTGTACCTCAGTAGAAATCGAGACTATTTGGAAGAAAGACAATGTTTAGAGACTGGAAATTGTTTCGCCCGAATAATGGGTAATCTAGAGTGCGTCCAGACGAGATGGGGTGAGATGGTACCAATCTAAGTATGAAATGTTCAACCAGTGAATATTGTCCACAATGTGCAGCAGCACACAAGCGCTTTGTACTTCACACTGTTCAATGAATTAGCTTAAGGAAAAACAAGAGATTCTGAAGGAAGGCATCATCTTTCCTTCTGCAGCACGAAAGGTCAAGCTGACCCAACAGGTCATGGCAGCCAATGAGCATGAAGACGGCGAGAGATGCAGAGAAGGGGACGCTGGAAGGGAGGGCCCAGGCTTGAAAGATTGGACAGGAGATACTCAATTCGAAGATGGAGGAGGGTTGGGAAAGGGTATACGTGTCGACGCTTCTCTCCTCCGAGATGGTAATCAGGGTAATACGAGAGCGTTGCGTGAAAGTCCTTAAGCTGAAGGAAGGGGATGGGATGGGACTTGAAGAGAAGAAGCAGAGCGAGGAGAGGTGCTGAGAGAGGGAGGGTGAGAGAGAACTGAAGACCAGGGAGAACAGGGTTTTGGTGAGCCTGTGGAGAGGGTAGAGGGGGGGGGGGAGGGTTGGGGAGATGGGTTGTCGAAGATGGGGTGAGGGGTGGAGGAAAGAGAGAGCATGTGAAGAAAGAAAAAAAAGGGGGGGGGGGGGGGGTTATTGGTGCTGTGAGTAATTTGTTTCAAGCCTTGTTCCGCATGTCACGGGGAGCTGGCGAGTCGGCAAAAAAGGAAAATTGTTTTCTTTGTTTTGCCAAAACCTCGTGCAATTGTTTGCGCCCCACGCCGTCACACCGACCCTTCCTTGGCGCTGCCGGTCCTCAAGTCTGCGCACGATCTGCACGAGTCCGCCATTGTGGAGGAGGCAATTACAGTTCGTCTGGGCACCAGACTGCCCATTACGTCATTCTTGGAGAGCGGCTCTGCTTCCTCTCCCGTCTGGAACTTGGAGCTATGAGTGTGGAGGCCTGGAAGAAGTCTTGGGCAGTTGCCTCTTGAGTGCCAGGATTCTCTGGAGAGTTCGCCCAGGTGGGAGTGAGTGAGAGATGGAGGAAGAGATGACAGGCGACAGAGGCAAATGAGTGAGTGAGTGAGCGTGTGTGATTACAACCGCTCGCTCCCATTCATTATTTTTGTGTTTTCTTATTCTGTGGAACGACAACCCTCTATTTCGGCCTGTGCAGGCTCCACAACCAACAATTGCACAGTTATTTCCTGGCATGTTGTGTCAAAACCCTCTGAATCCCACAGACTTAGAGTAGCTGGAATGGTTCCACTGTGCTTTTAAGCAGACGCTACGTCAAAGAACACACTTCATATTCAACGAATTGTCAGTCCAACTTCAACCTCTGACTCTTCAATCCGCAAATTACATAATGTTTTTGCACAACTGAATTCAGCTAGAGATGATAAAGCACATCACAAGAAATAACCATCACATTCTATTGCTGTGCGGACAGTGGAACCTGCCCAGACTTAGACCGGAAGAGAGCAGTACCACAACGCTGATTTTCTGCGCGAGACGACACTGGCAGACGCGTTTCGCGCAGTGAGCTATCCAGTTACTATAGTATCTCTGACTGAAATAATAAGTGAGTGAATGTGTAAGTGAATGGTGATTGAATGGGTGAACGAGCAAGCGAATGATCGAATGATGAGGAAGTGAATGAGTGAGAGAGGAGGTACATGAGGGAGGGAATGAGTGAGAGAGGAGGTACATGAGGGAGGGAATTCAGAATTTGAGGTAGGAGAAAGGCAAGGAATGAGTGAGTCCCTGCGTTCCGTGCACTCTGCTTCATCTCTGCTACGGTGTAGCAGGGTCAGGAGTTTCGATTGGTCGGTTTCTTTAATTATTTTTAAAGCACGTTACCATTAAAAGTAGAGGGTTTTGGAGGCCCCCTTTGAATACACGAATCCCCAATATTATTTCACACTCAAATTTATCACTCTTGAACGAAGAAACGACTTAATAAAAGCATTAGGGTCGAAAATCCATTAATAACAAAAGGGAGGTAACCATCACCAGTCATAGAGGAAGGTCAAGGAAATCCAAACATGTGTGTCGTCTGCTAAATCGTTACACTCATGGGTATAAATGCCGACGTTTACTACAAATATCAAACCAAGACATACAATCCACTCTGCCACGGTGATGAGAGCACGAAAACATTTATTTCTTCGAAATTTGACAGCAATCGGCACGTATTCCACTTCCATGTTATGTAAACTCCATGGTTCGAAGCATGTTTACCGTGCAAGTCCGTGGAGTGACTTCCAATTAGTTGTGTTTAGTATGAGCCAATCAAATGCGGCTACGAGTTCTGTAGTTTCATCGTTGCTAGGCACAGCAAACGCTCTAGCTGCTGCGCGACCTTTGACAGGAAGTTGACCTCTGCCACTGGGTGAAACGTCACCAAAGATTGTGTATGAATGATTTTCCACCCTAATACTTTTATTATGTCGTTTCTTCGATCAATAGTGATAAATTTGAGTGTGAAATAATATTCGAGATTCGTGTATTCAAAGGGGGCCTCCAAAACCCTCTACTTTTAATGGTAACGTGCTTTAGAAATAATTAAAGAAACCAACCAATCGAAACTCGTGACCCTGCTACACCGTAGCAGAAATGAAGCAGAGTCAACGGAACGCAGGGAGTGATTGCCGAAAAAAGTCCAGAATGGGATGATTGAGTAAATAAATGAGACCAAGGGTGAGCGAAGAAGTGAGCAAACAAGTATAAAAGAGAGTGAATGAGTGATGA
>JAWQFJ010000809.1:22500-25000 GCA_034096865.1 Theodoxus fluviatilis | reverse complement strand
TAATGTCGTCCGTAAATGCATGCTATGACAAGCTTCCCTTTCATTGTAAAACGTTGAATATCCCCCTTTACAGAGCTGGAACCAGTAAAAGGATGTTAGTGCCTCTGCTCCATCCTCTTTGTTATCGGCAAATTCTTGTGTTTTCGTGTTTGTCTGGCTTCAAGGCTGGAGGAATGTGGTCAAAAAGCGGCTGAGAGAAATTTTTCGTTTCGTCCCCGGCCCGCTATAGTCACTTAGAACGCTAACGTCTCTGTGTCAGACTCAGTAGAATGAAGGGTTTCCAGGATTTTTAACCAGACCAATTACTGTTGCAATCTTTTTTTTATAGACGAAGAGAGCGAGTAGTTCGATTGGTCGATAAGCTCATGTTCGAAATAGTATTGCAAATTGCCTCTACGTTTACCTCGCAGCAGCGTCCAACGCTGGCGATGTTTATATGCCACCACTTTTTGCAGTCGAAAATCGCGCTTATTGACTCTGGCCGGGTGTCGACGTTTGCGCTTACCTCAGAGAGCGCTCCTCGCGTCACTGCAATGTTTGTCGAGGAGCGCTCTCGCCTGTGCACACTTGTAGGTGCAAAACGCGTCGACTCGCTGAGCCGGCAGTGTGTCTCCTCCCTCGACCTCCTGTCATTCAACTGGCGGGAGTTTTCGTGACGTCAAAATGACGCGATAACCTTTGACGTCATGTTGGTTCTTACGTCACTATGACGAGATGCAGCCACAGTTCCGACGTTGCAGAGTATACAGGCAGAGGAACTCTTGAGCAGTGAAAACAAACAGTCTTCCCTGAGTAATCGCTACGCGAAAAAAGTATGGTGTCTCTGATACGTGTATTTTTGGAATGCTTAATTGTAACTGGTGCGGGCGATAAAATTGCAGATGGAAAGATTTCTTTGCGATGTTCAATTTATGCAAACATGATTTTTCTCGCTCATTACTACCGTTTCTGTATTCGTTGAGTGGAACATCATCAGGCTCGAATTTCATGAAGTGGGAAAACAGTGTCGGAACGTAGGGGATGGGAGTTTGGGGAGGAGGGAATGATGGGGGCGGGGCGGGGATTAGGGTGGCGAGAGAGAGAGAGCGCGAGAGAGAGAGAGAGAGAGAGAGAGAGGAAGAGAGAGAGCAGAGAGCGAGAGAGAGCGAGAAGGTGGGGGAGGGGAAAAATTGAGAGAAACGAGAGGGAGGAAGGGAAGAGAGCAGTAGGGAGAAAGAGAGAGAGCGAGACGGGGGGCGGGGAGGAGGGAGGGAGGGAGGGAGAAAGTAGAGAGACGAGTTAGAGGGAGAAGAGAGAGAGAGCGAGAGGAGAGAGAGACGCGAGAGCCAGAGCGATGAGACGGAGACGAGAGAGAGGAGTGGAGGGAGGGAGGGAGGGAGCAATGAGGCAGAGAGAATGAGGGAGAGGAGAGAGAGAGCGAGAGGAGAGAGAGTCAGAGCGGACGAGGGAGTGGGGAGATGATGAGACGATAGAGAGAGGCGAGAGGGAGAGGAGAGAGATAGGAAGAGAGCGAGAGAGAGGAAAGAGAGAGAGAGAGTGAGAGAGAGAGAGTGAGAGGAGATGAGAGAGGAGTAGCAGAGTAGATGAGAGGAGAGAGAGATAGGAAGGAGGAGGGGAGAGAGAGAGAGGAGAGAGAGAGAGAGAGAGATGCCGACAGCCAGGGCTGTATTTGTCTGACCCCATCACGACTATGAGTGGAATGCCAGGCACCCGGCCTACTGGCCGGGCTGACCCAGAGCAAAAATTCTTGCGGCAAAATTTTTGTCAGGCACGCATGGGAAGTCTGCTCAGCTGCAGTGCATTCCCCGTGTCCTCCTCTGTGTCGTCTTCCGCTGTTTCCATGCTCGCTGATTTGTTTTCGGACATGCCAACCAGACTGTTGCATGCACGTGCACGCAAGCACGCACGCACCTGCAGCCTCTCAGCTGTCATCGTCTTTTAAAGTCAAGTCGACCTCGCGTCCTAATAGGGTGTACGTGTATGCGTTCTTGTGGAACCAGGTTTACTTGACATTTTCTTTCGTGGTATGTGACAAGATGGATTCTCTACGACCGTAGTTCTATCAGACAACGCGAGATGCAGTTTTGGGTCGCTTGCCAAAATGAAGACGTCTTACATTGACGCAAGCGCAAATAGGTTTGCACGATAACTAAAAAGTGCAAATTGCCTTCGTCATCCTCAAGAGAGAAAATGTGTACTTTCACTAAGGAACCAGAAAACTTTGAGGAATTTAATTCAGAGAAGAGTGATGGATTTCTGACTTTTTGTAACCTTTGAAGAAATGAGTTAAATCTACAAAATGTAGAGCGTGAGGGTTTTACGAGTTTTTGGCTGCAATTATATGTGGCTGTGCATGAGAAGCAATATTTAAGTACCAAAGACCGTTTTAGAGAAACTGAGTAGTTGCCAGCTTAGGAAGTCATGTACACATTTTCCTTACATTACCGTAATATATTTTTTAAAAATTCTATAAACATGCTTTTTTTTGGAATGTGCGTGA
>JAWQFJ010000809.1:2500-15000 GCA_034096865.1 Theodoxus fluviatilis | reverse complement strand
CCACTCCGTAACGACTCCCGTTGATGATCTTGCCAGACCCACGGCAAGCTTGCTTCCTACAGGCCTGGGTGGTGGTGCTGGCGCGTCATGCTGCTGAGTTGGCGAAGGATCGGATTGATGAGCTCTGTCAGTTTGAGGAGATGAGCGTTATGGGGAGTGAGGGCTGGTTCTTTGCAGACGATGATGTATGGGAACACGAGATATGAGAAGGTGTTGGACGGAACTCGAGGTACAAGAATTTTAAGTTTCCTGGTGAAGTCTTCCGCTGCCTGCAGTCGTTGTCCAGGTGGCACGACGTGTCATTTGCAGATGTTTGGTGGAATACGGGCAAAACATAGGCATTTTTTAGTTTTTAGTTGGAGTTTTTTAATCTTATTCTTCATACTACAGAGGAAAGATGGAAAACGTTTTGTCGAGACACATGTCTTCCATTAGTTTAGGCGGGAAGCTACGTTTTGCTTGCAGATCTTTTGTCGTGAAATAAGCTTGCTTTTTATCTATATATATAAAACCCAAACGGTTTCCTGTCTATGTATCTGTGTATCTATCTATCTATCTATCCATCCAGTCTATGCGTTCGGCCGCCCGTGCACGGATCTCCACGAAATTTGGCATGTTGCTCCCCTATGACTTGACGGGGGTAGTCGTCGCATTTTGGAAGACGTACCTCCCACCGTTCCAGAGATATTCCCTCTGGAACTTTTTAGTCATGGGACTGTTGAGGGCAAAGGGAGGCAACTCGGCTCCAACGTGTGCTCCAATGTGTGCTCCAGTGTGTGCTTCGTGATGCACGAGGTTTTACGGGTCCGAGCTCGCTCATCTCATCACACATTGATGTTTGGTAGGGCTCTGTGGCCGAATGGTTAGCACGCTGGACCTACAGTCGCTTGCGGCCAGTGGGTACAGCGTTCGAAGCTGCGCAGTTCCCAGAGTTGCATCCTTGAGCAAGATGCTTAACTCGCATTGCTTCTCCCCACCCAGGAGTAAAACCGGGTACCTGTGAGGGCAATGTTGGCAAAATGTAGTACGATTAACCCTTGCATGCGGCCAAGCGCCAGCATCGGGTTGGAATACTCCCCAGGGAGCGGAGTTGGTGCTGGTACCTGACTGTGCGTCTTAAATGTCTGTCACTGTGTTTGTTGTGAGGTACCAGTGAGAATTGATCAAGATGTTCAGTGATGAGGGGGTAAAGTATAAAGCGGTTTGAGCACCGATCAATGGTGGAAAGTCGCTATATAAAAGCACACCTTTACCTTTCTTTACCTTTTTGGTGAATGGGAGGGGGGGTGATGCCGGGGGGGGGGGGGTGATGCCGGGGGGGTTGAGACTGGGGGGGGGGGGGGGGGGGGGGCTGAGGCCGGGAGGTGGGGTGAGGTCGGGGGGGGGGGGGGGGTTGTGAGGCCGGGGTGGGTGGGTGGGGAAGTATCTACAGTACGATTATTTAGGGGGAGAGGGAAATGGAAAAGGTGGAGACGGGAAAAGGTGGAGACGGGTAAACCATCTAGTTATTAAAACCCCCCAGATCTTTCCCGTCTCCGGGATAGAACCACGGCACTGCGCCTCGCACATCGTCCAACCCCAAAGCATGCTCGCGTATCTCCGCCTGTTTTTGTTATGGAAGCGTTATAGCTGTTGGACGGGAAATATTAGGTCGAAGAATAGGCAAGCAGGCAGGCAGGCAGGCAAGCATTCAGGAAGGAAGGAAGGCAGGCAAGGACGGACATACGAGGAGAGAGAGAGAGAGAGAGAGAGAGAGAGAGAGAGAGAGAGAGAGAGAGAGAGAGAGAGAGAGAGAGAGAGAGATGGGTTTTTTGGCTACATGAAAGTAAAGACAACACTCGCAACACTTCTCCCATTGGTCAGAATCAAGATGACGTATTTCCGCCCAGTCAGTATTCCGCGAACCATTCTCCTGCGCACTGACTACTTCAGTGGTGTTGTTTTCATGGCCTGCATGTCTGCATGGATTCATGCTGGTTAAATCGGAGAGCAAAGAACTCGTATTGTGATGGACTGTTTCATGAAGAATTGCCAAGCAAAATGGCTGCTGAGAATGAGTTTGTACTGACTGAATAACAACAGTTTTCACTACAATTTGAGATCGCACACTGTAATACTCGCGACTCCCTGTTTTCAAGCATATGCTGATTGGCAATCCATTGAAGATTTGGAGAGATAACCCGTAAAACGAAAAAAAAAACACGATGGATTGATGGATGGATGATTGAATGGATGGATGAAGCTTAAAAGACTGTCGGCCGTGTAGGATATAAAAGACAACTTTAATTTTTAAAACCCACGTAATTCTACTAGATAAAATGTTGACGTAAACGATTACCTCTAGAGAGGTTAACGGATGAATATGCAAAAACAAAAAAGACAAAGTAGGACTCGAAATTGAGAATAAATCTGAGAATTTAACAAATAATTACAGCAAATGAATCTTTATACATTTCTGAAAGACGTTTTAACCCACCCAGCAAATGCACAGGCCGGGGACACTCCACCAGAATGTAGAATGTTCCGCGGAGAACGAGGAACGCATATGCACTCGAAACGCGAGCGGAACATTGATTAGGCTGGAAACGTCGTCTTGAAGGTGACCTCTAGGGGAAGGGGCCAGTGCCGTCTTTAGCTTTATCTCGTCTGGTGCAGGTGCTGGCAGGGAAGAGGAGATCTTCAGCAGGCAGCAGCAGCAGCCAGTTGTCAGAGCAGTGACCCAGGAAAGACTGGGTCACAGGCAGGAGACTGATTGACAGAAATGCGCCCAGCCTGGCCTTCACCCACTTCCTCCCAAGAATCTTCCCCTCAACCTCCCACCACCCCACCACCCGCACCCCACCCTCCCTCCTCTGCCCCCATCCCATTTTAGACTTAAACTTTCTATGTTCGCCCTCAACCACACCCCCACCCATCCCCTCCTCTACTTTTCCCTTGAAAAGTTCTCGCGTAGACAGCCACAGTCATGGTGAAATTATTGCTTCTGTTTTTGGCTACGAAACTCCTACACAGGAGATGCGCGCGTGACACACTCTCTCTCTCTCTCTCTCTCTCTCTCTCTCTCTCTCTCTCTCTCTCTCTCTCTCTCTCTCTCGTGTGTGTGTGTTCTCCCACTTCTGGACATGTACCACCACCTTCTCCATCATTCTCACCACTTCCCCATCTTCTCTCCGCCCTCCACCCCACCGAACCCCAAACCAGCCTATCCCGCCCCACCACTCACCCACAGACAGGGATTTCTCACCTGGAACTGCTCCCACTTCCTGACATGCATCGCTCCATCCTCTGCTCACACCTGCACATCCTTCACCCCTGTCTCCACTCTTCACACATACACACACATAACACTAACACACACGTACACACACACGTACACACACACAAATACGCACACACTCGTGTACACACGTACACACGTACACACACACACACGTACATATACACATACTTATATACATACACACGTACACACACATATACACACATACAGACACATACACACACATTCACACGTTCACACACACGTACACACACACACACGTACACATACACACACACGAACGTACAGTGATTCCTCTTCCTCAACCCGAGATGAGCCTTCCACCCCCACACGTACGCCAGCCCACCCCACGCCTCCGTGAGGTTTGTATCCACTGCAGGCACTACTTGTCAGACATGCCGTCCCAGCGTGTAGTTCCCGGCCCGGCCCAATTAGCTTCTGCAAACTGGCGTCTGGAGGGAGCATGGAGTCTGGGAGATGATTAAAAACTACTTTGTCTTCGTAAAGGGCGTCTGTCGAAAATCCCTTGAAAAGAGGTTTGTCTCCACTGTGTACTGTACAGCCAATGAGAGGACGTTGGATTTACCGAGTGATAAGTTGCATGTGCTGTACAGCCAATGAGAGAACAGTGGCTGTACTGAGTGAGAAGTTACATGTACTGTACAGCCAATGAAAGGACAGTGGGTGTACTGAGTGAGAAGTTACATGTACTGTACAGCCAATGAAAGGACAGTGGGTGTGGCGAGTGAGAAGTTACATGTGCTGTACAGCCAATGAGAGGACAGTGGGTGTACTGAGTGAGAAGTTACATGTACTGTACAGTCAATGAAAGGACAGTGGCTGTACTGAGTGAGAAGTTACATGTACTGTACAGCCAATGAGAGGACAGTGGGTGTACTGAGTGAGAAGTTACACGTACTGTACAGCCTACGCAAGGACAGTAAGTGTACTGAGTGAGAAGTTACATGTACTGTACAGCCAATGAAAGGACAGTGGGTGAACTGAGTGAGAAGTTACATGTACTGTACAGCCAATGAAAGGACAGTGGCTGTACTGAGTGAGAAGTTACATGTACTGTACAGCCAATGAAAGGACAGTGGGTGTACTGAGTGAGAAGTTACATGTACTGTACAGCCAATGAGAGGACAGTGGGTGTACTGAGTGAGAAGTTACATGTACTGTACAGCCAATGAAAGGACAGTGGGTGTAGTGAGTGAGAAGTTACATGTACTGTACAGCCAATGAGAGGACAGTGGGTGTACTGAGTGAGAAGTTACATGTACTGTACAGCCTACGCAAGGACAGTAAGTGTACTGAGTGAGAAGTTACATGTACTGTACAGCCAATGAAAGGACAGTGGGTGTAGTGAGTGAGAAGTTACATGTACTGTACAGCCAATGAGAGGACAGTGGGTGTACTGAGTGAGAAGTTACATGTACTGTACAGCTAATGAGAGGACAATGGTAGTACTGAGTGAGAAGTTACATGTACTGTACAGCCAATGAGAGGACAGTGGACATAGTGAGTGAGAAGTTACATGTACTGTACAGCCTATGAAAGGACAGTGGGTGTACTGAGTGAGGAGTAACATGCGCTGTACAGCCAATGAGAGGACAGTGGACATAGTGAGTGAGAAGTTACATGTACTGTACAGTCAATGAAAGGACAGTGGCTGTACTGAGTGAGAAGTTACATGTACTGCACAGCCTATGAAAGGACAGTGGCTGTACTGAGTGAGAAGTTACATGTGCTGTACAGCCAATGAGAGGACAGTGGGTGTGGCGAGTGAGAAGTTACATGTACTGTACTGCCAATGAGAGGACAGTGGGTGTACTGAGTGAGAAGTTACATGTACTGTACAGCCAATGAAAGGACAGTGGGTGTACTGAGTGAGAAGTTACATGTACTGTACAGCCAATGAGAGGACAGTGGGTGTACTGAGTGAGAAGTTACATGTACTGTACTGCCAATGAGAGGACAGTGGGTGTACTGAGTGAGAAGTTACGTGTACTGTACAGCCTATGCAAGGACAGTGGGTGTACTGAGTGAGAAGTTACATGTACTGTACAGCCAATGAAAGGACAGTGGGCGTAGTGAGTGATAAGTTACATGTGCTGTACAGCCAATGAAAGGACAGTGGGTGTGGCGAGTGAAAAGTTACATGTACTGTACAGCCAATGAAAGGACAGTGGGTGTGGCGAGTGAGAAGTTACATGTACTGTACAGCCAATGAAAGGACAGTGGGTGTGGCGGGTGAAAAGTTACATGTACTGTACAGCCAATGAAAGAAAAGTGCGTGTACTGAGTGAGAAGTTACATGTACTGTACAGCTAATGAGAGGACAGTGGGTATAATGGGTGAGAAGTTACACGTGTTATGTACAATCTGAGCACGCAGGCAATGTTCAAGATTTCCAGGGATGTTAGTCGCAGGTGATAAAAATTCGTGTGCATCATATTCTACAAAACATTTCAAGTACTCCTGGGGCGGGTTTGAAAATAGGTAGTCGATCTTGGTCGCAAGATCTTGCTTCGCAGTAAGAGCTAGCTAAAAAAACAACTACCCAACGTGACGAACTAATGCGCATGCGTAGACGTCACGACAAGAGGTGAACTCGCCACATTTCAATGGCCGACGTGTTGCCGGTTCATTCAGAAAACGCTCTATTTCGAGATACTAGCAACCCATCCAAAGAAAATATATGCCATGCACAGCATTAATTTATCAAAGGTGTATGTTGAATGCATTAATAGATCGTGAAACCTCCCACAGTTTGCACATCGAATGCAGGTCAACGCATCCACGCCGAACTTTTGTCTCGAATCTTAAAAGCTAGGCACCTCTCAAGCTGTCTCGCTCAATCTACGCTCGTCTACGATTGGCTCGCTAGCAAGCAAAGAATGAAACTGCCCATTCGGCGAGATCTGCGTAGATCTACCGAGATCTTCGCATTTTCAAACCCGCCCCTGGTAGAGGTAGTTTTAGGTGGGAAATTCGGCGTGTAATAAATGAATGAGTAAAAGTTATGAGTAAGTGCGAGTGTGTGCGCATGCGCGATATCATTGTTGTGGAATTTGCTGGATAAGTCTACGTCTGGCATGTCTAACTGAAGAAGTTTCCTAACTTTCAGTTTCAAGCATGCTTTTTATTTTAGAAAATAGTTTTGCATGGGGCAAATTTAATGGGCTGAATGCTAAGAATTTGTTCAACACTCAAACTTAGATGAGTTTGGCCAAGGGTGATTCTTGTTGGCAGGTGTCTGTCTGGAGCAGTCGCTGCGTAGGTTTTCGTATTGGATTCTGGTACTGGTTGCATAGCAACGTGAACAGAACTGTCGTCTGCTTCACTGGGGAGCATTCCCCCCCTCCCGCCCTCCCCCCCCCCCCTCCTCCCCCCCCCCCCCCCCTTGTGGGTTGGGGATCAGAAGAGACCCACCATGTCTCCCTACACGATTCGTAAGAGGCAAATAAATAGGAAAACCGTGACTTGCTTTGATCGTATTCTAACTAGTTCCAGTGGTTTGTGATTATTGGCCCTACATAGCCTACAATCGCTGATAGGCCGTGAAACTTACTTCATTCATTCATTCATTCATTCATTCATTCATTCACTCATTCGCTGGGGCGCATTCTCATACTGACACTTCAATCTGCTTATGGGTGCTGCGTTCCAATTACTTTTGAATCTTATAAACGGGATACTGGGCTCAGACCAGCTGGCTTGTGTTAGATGTAGACCCCTTCTCTCAGAAAAATGTGAGTAGCAAACATTAAACTGGATCATCGACACGCACGCAAAGCGACAGAATACTTGATAGAACATTTCACGCTACTCAGAGAGCAGCAACAGCAACAACAGCAGCAACAACAGCAGCAACAACAACAGCAACAACAACAGCAACAACAACTGCGCCAAAGGCGACGATGACAAGCAACAACCAATGACAAAGCACGAACAATGCAGTCTCGATGGTAATATTTGCAAGTCAAGCGGGATATCAAATCAACAGCACACGTTGACTCTGGTTTGTTGTCAAGCTACCGTCTTTCCCGTGAGAGAGTCATCCGCATCAACATGGTCAAGCCATCAACACTGTTCGCCTCGCTGCCTCTGCGCGAAGCAGTCATCCTCCTTGTCCCGCACACCCGCAGTGGCGGATGCCGAGGAGTCTCCGGGTTTATCTAGGGCGTCTAGATGTTGTCTTGATAGATTGGATGCTTCAGAACTTTAAAACCTCTATTTGTCCTACACCACGCCTGAGGAGGAGCTGGGAGACAGGGGTGAGGTTATGGTTGTGGGGATGGGAATTTGAGGAAATAAATCAGGCACAATGCAAGAATGAACTCGGCAAGACTAGGGAAAATCTTCTAGAGAAGTGCAATGCTAGTGGACTCGTCCGAGGAGAGGGGTGTGAGAAAGATAGCCTAAGCTGGCAGGCCACACAAGCTGGCGGGCCACAACATCTTATTGGCTGTTTTTACGAGTTAGTTTTTTTAACCTTCAGATTCCGTTGTCATTATGTGTGTGTAATTGCAAATTCACTGCGAATTAACCTAGATTTCTTGCCAGTCAGATGCTGTGGCCCGCCAGCATGTGTGGCTTGCCAGCTTGACTGTCTTTCCCACACCCCACTCCTCGGACAAGTCCACTAGTGTGACCCGTGTCTTGAAGCTTTTCCAAGACTAGATACGAGGGCGGACCACAGCCACCGCGCTCCAGGTTGGGCTTGTTCGCGGTGCGTCCGAAAACATTAATACTTTTATATATTTAAAAGAAGCGACGGTGTGTTCAAACGCCTTTCATCGGCACGTTTGAGACGAGAGGACGAGTTGGGCTGCAAGCTGAAAGAGAAAGCTTGGGGCACATCTAGGGATTGTTACCGAATTGGGTTGACGCTGTTGTTCGAGATGTTTGGAATTGACACATAGGTGGGAAGGTGCACCTCCAAACACTTTTTTGTGACCATTTCTGTTTTATTGATGGGTTTCTTCGCTATTTTGAAACCTCTAACCACGCACGTCGGCGAAGTAGTGCAGGGTGTCGTATGAATATGAAAACAAAATTTCTGGGAGGGAAAAAAGGATACCACGCCTTTCTGCATCATTATCATGGATACTGGATTCTTCGTAGCATACGTGAAGTCGAGTGCTGCATTGTGATCTAATACCCGCAGTTCCCTCTGTATTACCACCGCCAAAGATGTTATTTTCCCCCTCAGTTCGCTCATTCCTTAGTTATTTGACTAAATAACTTTAAAAGTTCGCAACGGATTCTTATGCAATTTGGCTCACGATAAGAGTTTCAACCAAGGAACAATCCATTAAATGTTTGATGCTATTTGGTATATCTTTTTGGAGCTACAACCATAAACAGAAATGCTATTGCCTCGGCCGTAGGCCGGCGTATGCTGCAAGCCGGCTTGTGCGTTCCACACTCAGAGACTGCTAGCAGGCGCTAACATGAACTGTAGCGTTTGGCCTGGCTAGCAGAACATGCAGCCTGAATTATACAAGCTGTGGAACCAGTGCTGTGATATCTCCACCACTGTTTCTGCCTTGGCGGAGGTTTGCACTCTCCAAGTGCCCTGTAGTTATGAAAAACAAAGACAACAGATGCAACGGAATGCAAGATAAACGAGAGAAGCAAAATGATCCACTTAAAAGTGTTTATCAGGCACAACAGATAAAAGCATGTACATGTACCTATGGGAAAGGGGGGGGGGGGGGGGGCGGGGCATGAAAAGCGATTGTACAGTCAAGCGTCTTGTATCGCCGGCAAAAGTTCACTGTAAAACTGTATTCATCATCATCGTGATGGAAGCCGTGACGTGTATGGAAATGTCGATGGAGTTATCAGCAAAATGAAGAACAAACCTGCCACATATACAGATAAAATCGAAATCATAACAATTTTAATGGAAATTCAGGAAAATACCCATTTTCTGACGTGTGTCAGTCTTTCCGAGTTTTTCTGAGTTCGGTGTAATAGTATAAACCAAGTATCCCAGACTAGTGCAGTTCATGAAAGGTCTGCTGGTTGTAAGAGAGAGGCGGAGAGGGTTTGTTTTCTCTCGTGCTCCTCTAAGTACAACACAGAGGCAAGGGCTTCCATAGCAAGGGGCCCCCTGTGGGCTGGGGGTCAGAATAGACCCACCGCGTCTCCCTATGCCATTCGTAAGATACGAATAAATGGGGACAACGTGACTTGATTAGCACTTTAAACTATTTGTGGATTTTCGTGCTTGATGGCCTCTCATAGCATACAGACGCCGATAGGCCTTAAAACTTCATCCATCCATCCACCCATCCCTCCCTCCCTCCCTCCATCCATCCATCCATCCCTCCTTCCCTCCCTCCCTCCCTCTCTCCCTCCCTCCATCCATCCATCCATCCATCCATCCATCCATCCATCCATCCATCCATCCATCCATCCATCCATCCATCCATCCATCCATCCATCCGTTCCATCGGAAGATAATTGCTGGGGAACATCGTTGCTACTAAAGCGAGCATGGTGTCACGGGGCACACTGCCACACCCTGCAGCCCTCTAGGAGTGTGTAGCTGAGGACCAAGTCAGCAGAGAAGTGAGTTCCCAGGATGGAAACTTAGGAGAGTGTCAAACATGCATGGTGCACAAGGGGGAAAATACTGCGAACATTAACTGTTCATAGTGTCAGGGGTTGACTGGCAGGTACACACAATGTGAATGGGGTTTCCACACAGCTTCTTCTCATTTTTTTTTCATCATGAATATTACGGATATTTTTATTTTGAGTGTGGGAAAAGTGGCGGGTGTAAAAGAGTCCAGGGTGATAGGGTTGATGTGGGATGGGAGCGGCGGTAGCAACAGCAAAGTAACACTGGTAGTGAAAGGAAAGATCTGGGCTGCCCGTCCATGCATCCTGTGGGAGGAAGACGACCAGCCAGCACCATGCGTCAGGGCCGTACAGAGGCGCTGACGTGCAGGACTTGTTGGGGGCTTTGGTGGCGCTGTGAACTGGGTGTCCGGGGATCACGGGAGACAGGACACTGGATGTTCCCCATTTGTCACCACTGCCCGACCCCTCACAGCTTCTCATTTACGGACAGCTCCTCCATCTCTTCCCGTCCCACCACCCACCTGACCGCCTGCAGCTCCACGGACCACCACATTCTGCAGATGATTGTCTTTGTTGCCGACTTCTTCAGCTTATCCCCTGCTTGCCCTGAAGGAAGCAGAGTCGTTGGTTCTCTTCCCACGTGACATTCTCTCGAGTTTGAGTCACTCTTCATGTGCTGTTTGTGACTATGCTGTGCTGTTTGTGACCAGGCTGTGCTGTTTGTGACCAGGCTGTGCTGGCTTATTTGGAGACTGTTGAGAGGGAAGAGATACTTCTGTGTTTGTGCGTCCAAACGCTTAGAACATTTGCGTGTATTCAAAAGTCAGAGGATCAGAAAATGCACGGTTAGATAAACTGATATGAGTTTGTAGTAAAAAGACAGACATACAGATAGGCAGGCAGGCAGGCAGGCAGGCAGGCAGACAGGCAGGCAGACAGACAGGCAGGAAGGCAGAGATAGCCAGCCCGACACCGACAGCCAAACAGGCAGCCAAGTTGACAGACTGACATCCACCCACCGACGTTGACAAACACAAACTCTCTCTCTCTCTCTCTCTCTCTCTCTCTCTCTCTCTCTCTCACACACACACACACACACACACACACACTTACACACAAACACACACACTTACACACACACACTTACACACACACACACACACACACACACACACACACACACACACACACACACACACACACACAAAGGCATAAAGGACAGACGGAAAGCCGGACAGGTGGACGGATTGGGCACGAAGGGACGGACACATTTGCTGACGTTCAGAGAGGATAACTAGCAGGAGGGGAGGCTGGCAACATGTGGAAAAGGTTACCGAAGAGGCAAAGAAGAAATGAGAAGTATTGCTGTGTTGCGTGATGCAGCGAGGGATGTTGCAGGAAGCGAGTGTTGACTCTTGTTGCGGACATCGAGGTCATGAACAGAACATGGGAATGTTTGGAAGGTGAACCAGTCTTAAATTTTAAGATTATAGCCGTGCGCTGCTGGTTAAAAACCCGTAAGCGGTGGTCGCTGTTTCCCTATACTCCATTACGTCGACTTTCGAGCTGGTTCTTCTAGCTCGTGACATGGTCTCTTAATGCTTCTGTCCTGCTCCACGAAAGTTACATCTCTTTTTTTTCCCTTACCAGGGAACGACATGTGGTAGTGAAGTCTAGACACTGAGTACCTCTATAGATACAAATCCCCTGCAGGATGAATCACTCGCCAGCCGACCAGTTTTCGGGAAAAGACCAGAGCCTGAGTGTGAGGGGAGGGGGTAGGGTGCCAAGGGGGGGTGGGGTGGTGGTTTCGAGCAGACGGGCAAGAAATATTGCGCATTGAAAAAGCTCGGTTATAGCAGCTTTACGGCTCGCCTCCCCGCACGTGAAGCTCCAATAGTAAACGATTGGGCTTTTAACCTCTTAGTGTGCCGCTCTAAATTGTCCTGGGCGATACAGGCGACCCGAGGAGGCGGCTCTAAAAGTCTGGCGCCACGGGAGGACGGGATGGGGGATGTCTGTGCAGAGACCTCGTCCCCGACCCTGCGCTTCATCGGGTATGAAGTTTATTGGGGTCTGATCCCTGGAAAATCGGAGCCACATTGGCCATTCAGCGGCAGTGGCCCTCCTGGAGACCAGGTGTGCTGGAGAGCTCTGTGCTGTGGTCGCCCACGCCGTGTCCTGTCTGACGTGTGAATTATCGTCCAGATGTCCTTCCCTTGCTGTTCTTCCTTCCCTTGGCCTTTGGCGTGCTCCTCCCGTCGCCATGCTCCTTCCCTTTCCATGCTCCTTCCCTTGCTATTCTTCCTTCCCTTGGCCCTTGGCGTGCTCCTCCCGTTGCCATGCTCCTTCCCCTTGCTATGCTCCTTCCCTTGGCATTCTCCTTCCCTTGCCATGCTCCTTCCCTTTCCATGCTCCTTCCCTTGCTATTCTTCCTTCCCTTGCTATTCTTCCTTCCCTTGGCCCTTGGCGTGCTCCTTCCCTGTGCTTGCGGCTTCCCTTTGCATGCTCCTACCTTTTGCATGCTCCTTCCTTTGATGTTCTTCCTTTGCTTGGCATGCTCCTTCCCTTGGCATGCTCCTTCCCTTGGCATGCTCTTTCCCTTGGTATGCTCATTCCC
>JAWQFJ010000808.1:57500-78146 GCA_034096865.1 Theodoxus fluviatilis | reverse complement strand
AAAACGCTTAAAAAACCATAAAATTTTTGACTCACATGTGAAGCAAAAGTGAGTATGTACTCACCCTTTTCGTCCGTCCAGGCGTCAGAAAATAGTCTCGGAGACTATTAAGTCTATCAATACCAAATGTGGCATGATGGTGTATGGTGACAAGGCCTCAAAAAACATACATAGTGACTTGACTTTGCTTCAAGGTCAAGGTCGCAGGGGCCATAATTGTTGTCTAAAAAGCAGCCATTTTTCACATTTTCCCAATTTTCACTGAAGTTTTTGAGATTGGATACCTGACCTATAAATGGTATATAGGGCAAAGTAATCCATATCTTTTGATACCAGTTTGATTGACCTTGCTTCAAGGTCAAGGTCACAGGAGGTCTTTAAAGTTGAATTGTATACATATTTTGAAGTGACCTTGACCCTGAACTATGGAAGATAACTCTTCCAAACTTCATAAGATTGTAGTACACATGTTATACTTTCATACTAGGTCACCAGTGTCGTTCGTATGAGCGTCTGGGTGGCCGTCCGGGCAGCCGTCCGGGCGGCCGGGTGTCCTGTCGTCCGTAAAAAACTTTAACGTTGGACTTTTCTCGGAGACTATTAAGTCTATCAACACCCAATTTGGCATGATGGTGTAGGATGACAAGGCGTACAAAAACATACATAGTGACTTGACCTTGCGTCAAGGTCACAGGAGCTCTTTAAAGTTGGATTGTATACATATTTTGAAGTGACCTTGACCCCGAACTATGGAAGATAACTCTTCCAAACTTTATAACATTGTAGTACACATGTTATTCTTTCATACTACCATAAATTCCTGCCTATAAGGCGCACCTTAGTATAAGCCGCACCCCCTGAATTTTAAAAAAAATTCAGAAAAATCCATAGATAAGCCGCTTCTTAGTATAGGCCGCACAAAATTAACAAAAATAACGTAGTAGAGAACAGTGAAAACAACAGTATGTATTCAAATAACTCAAGAGAAAATAACAGTTACAAACAAACACGTTGCACACACCAGGGCCCGTATGCACGTCAGAAGCGGTTAGCATAAACGCGTTTAGAGCTTAAACGCGGTTAGCTACACGGGCCCTACAGTCTGGGCCTGCAGACGTCGGTCCGTTTAGTGGACTAATCGCGTTATCGGTATGCACGTCAATCTGGTTAGCCTATCCTATACGGATTTTCGCGTATAAAGTTATCGCACCTCCGAGGTCCGATAGAGGGCCTAAACGCGTTTTTCCGAGCACGACAGCGGCGTCTTCTGCGAAGAAACAGGATTTTCCGGAACCGGGTGGGGATGGAGGGTGGGGATAGTGGGTGGGGATGGGAGGTGGGAATGGCGGGTGAGGATGGGGTGGGTGGGGATGGGGGGTGGGGATGGAGGATCGGGATGGGAGGTGGGGAGGAGGAGGAGGGGAGGAGGAGGGGGAGGAGGAGGGAAAGAGGGGGAAAAGGAGGAGGAGGAAGAGGGGAAGAGGGGGAGGAGGAGGTGGAGGAGGAGGGGAAGAGGGAGGGGGGGAGGGGAAGAGGGGGAGGAGGAAGAGGGGTAGAGGGGGAGGAGGAGGGGGGAGGGGGAGGGGAGAGGGGGGAGGGGAAGAGGGGGAGGAGGAGGAGGAGGAGGAAGAGCGGAAGAGGGGGAGGCGGAGGGGGAGGAGGAGGGGGAGGAGGAGGGGGAGGAGGAGGGGGAGGGGGGAAGGGGAGGGGGGGAGGAGGAGGGGGAGGAGGAGAGGGGGGAGGGGGAGGAGGAGAGGAGGAGGGGGAGGAGGACGAGGGGGAGGAGGACGGGGGGGGGGAGGGGGATAAAGTGGGGAGGAGGAGGAGGAGGACGGAGGGGGAGGGGGAGATGGAGGGGGAGGAGGAGGAGGAGGAGGGGGAGGGGAAGAGGGGGAGGAGGACGGGGGGAGAGGAGGGGGAGGAGGACAGGGGGAGGACGGGGGGGGGAGGGAGGGAGGAGGGGGAGGAGGAGGGGAGGAGAGGGAGGAGGACGGGGGGGAGGAGGGCGAGGAGGGGGAGGGGGAGGGAGGAAGAGGGGAGGAGGGGGAGGGGGAGGAAGAGGGGAGGAGGGGGAGGAGGACGGGGGGGAGGAGGAATGTTGAATGCATGAATAGGTCGTGCATTGCAAAATTGGAAATGCGGGTCAATGCACCTTCACGTGAAAGCACCTGTCAGTGGATCTCGTTGCGATATAACAACAATGTATTCCGCGCGTCAGCTATAAATAGACGTGCGCGAACTTGGAAGATCGGCGTGTGGATGACCTGCATTTCCATTTGTAAAAGATAAGCGCTTTAACGACCTATTGATGCAATCAACATACAGCTTTGATAAATTAATGCTGTTCGTGGCTTACATTTTCTTTGGATGGGTTTCTAGTGTCCCAATATACAGCTTTTTCCGTGAGAACCGTAGACAGCGTGTGTGTGTTTAGCTATACGTCTCCGTTTAGCGCGATGTGCATACCTAATCCAGTTAGGGCTTATACGCGGTTAGGGCCCGTATAGCTAAACACACACACGCTGTCTACGGTTGGCACAGAAAAAGCTGTATATTGGGACACTAGAAACCCCATCCAAAGAAAATGTAAGCCATGAACAGCATTAATTTATCAAAGCTGTATGTTGAATGCATCAGTAGGTCGGGAAAGCTGGTACATGTTACAATTCGGAATGCAGGTCGACAGGGCGAAGAATCCGTGGCGACGGCTCCACTGCTTACATTGCGTGTTCGCACAGAAATCGCTGTATTTGGGGGATACTAAAACCCCATCCAAAGAAAATGTAAGCCATGAACAGCATTAATTTATCAAAGCTGTATGTTGAATGCATCAATAGCTCGTGAAAGCTCCCACGATTTAAAATTGCAAATGCAGGTCGACGCGATATAGATATCTACACAAGAAGCGTCTGTTGCCATGGCTTGGCACGAGAACGAGGCGCGGAGCAAAGGGACGTAACTCTAAATTCTGACCCCGCTTCGCGTAATGAAAATCGATTGAGTTCGCGGTGTCAGCAAAGACCATACATTACAGTAATGTATGGTCTTTGGTGTCAGTTCCAGAATGTCTGGCCGACGAAATCTGAACTTACGAAATACTTCTTGGTCATCGTAGGTGTCGAAGGGATTAGTTCGGTCCCGGAAAATCCTGTTTCTTCGCAGAAGACGCCGCTGTCGTGCTCCGAAAAACAAAACGGCCGCCATATATTTACACGCGTTTAGGCCCTCGGAGGTGCGATAACTTTATACGCGAAAATCCGTATAGGATAGGCTAACCAGATTGACGTGCATACCGATTGTTCCCGCCTATCCGCCCGTATAGGGGATAAACGCGATTAGTTCACTAAACGGACCGACGTGCATACGGGCCCAGTTCAACAACCGAATCACTTGGGCTCTTCTCCATCATCATCTGCACTGAATCCACTAAAGTCTGACTCTTCTGTATCCGAAATAAACAGATTCAGAATCTCTTCTGGGGCTGAATGGTCTTCGCCGGAAGTGTCACTGTCAGATTCCTCCGCGCCTGCTGCCTCGTGTGTTGCGTCGTCTGCTTCAATGATTTCAGCCTTTCTGAAACCATTCACGATTGTTGACTGTTTTATGGCATTCCAAGCTGTCAGAACCCATTGACACACATCAGCAAACGTTGCACGGCGCATGCGACCCGTTTTGGTGAATGATTTCTCCCCTTCAGTCATCCACTGTTCCCATTCATTGCGCATTTTGAGTTTGAACGGCCTATTGACACTGATGTCCAGGGGTTGAAGGTATTTGGTTGTGCCACCAGGGATGATTGCATTGATGGAATTGGTGGACGTGACGGCTTTTTTGATTGTCGGTGTGATGTGAGCCCGCATACTGTCCATGACTAACAGTGCTTTGTTTCGGCGGAAGAAACCCCCTGCCTTTTGCCGTAGCACTCAGTCAGCCAGGTCTCCATCATCTTCTCATCCATCCATCCCTTTTTGTTCACACGGACGACGATCCCTTTGGGCAGTTTCTCTTTCGGCATTGTGATTCGCTTGAAAATCACCATCGGCGGCAGTTTTTCACCTGATGCAGTGCATGACAAAACACAAGTGAAATGCGTTTTCTCATGCCCGGTTGTTCTCAGCTGCACCGAAGACTCTCCCTTTTTGTTCACAGTGCGTGTCAATGGAAGGTCGAAGGTCAATGGCACCTCATCCATATTAATTATGTCCTGCGGACCAATCAGATTCTCTGTTACTTGCTTCTGTGTGTAGTTGCGGAAAGACGCAAGTTTCTCAACAAAGTCCGGCGGCAGCTGTTGGCACAAAGTTGTACGCGCACGTATGGACAATCCTTTGCGTCTCATGAAACGGAAGATTCAGACTGGATGCAACTGTGCGCGCTTTAAGACGAAGCTGTACAGTGGAAACACTGCGACCATCAACACGTTGTGTGTTAATCCAGTCTTTAAGTTCGTCTTCAAGTTTTGGCCAACGTGCTTTGCAACCTCGGAATGCTTTCTTGGACTTCTTGCACTTGGCAAGTTCACCTTCCTGTTTTCGCCACCGCCGAACCATAGATTCGTTGATGCCTAGTTCTTGGGCGGCAGCGCGATTCCCTTTCTCCAAAGCTTTGGCGATGGCATCCAGTTTGAAAGCTGCATCATAGACTTGGCGACGTGTTTTCGGCATTACTTTCGGTCTTGTGTGTGTTACTTCTGTTGGGTTGAATGTGTAACTGATCGATCATTCCTAACTTTGACTGCCAACTCACAGCTGTCTGTGCCGTGCGAGTGTGAGTTGTTGTCATACGACGAACTTCGCATAGCAACAATAAACTTAAAGGTAAGTGAGCGAATTCAAGTCCACTTTCTCGAGAAAAATCCATAGATTGGCCGCACCGGTTTATAAGCCGCAGGGGTCCGTTCATGAAGAAAAAGGTGTGGCTTATAGGCCGGAATTTACGGTAGGTCACCCGTGTCATCCACCCGGGCGTCTGGGCGTCCTGCCGTCCGGGCAACCTGCCGTCTGTAAAAAAAACTTAAACGTTGCATTTTTCTCAGAGACTATTAAGTCTATCAACACCCAATTTGGCATGATGGTGTAGAATGACATGGCGTACAAAAACATACACAGTGACTTGACTTTGCTTCAAGGTCAAGGTCGTAGGGGCCGTAAATGTTAAGAAAACGCATTTTTCACGTTTTCCCCATTTTCTCTGAAGTTTTTGAGATTGGATACCTGACCTATATATGGTATATAGGGCAAAGTAATCCCTATCTTTTGATATCAGTTTAATTGACCTTGCTTCAAGGTCAAGGTCACAGGAGCTCTTAAAAGGTGGATTGTATACATATTTTGAAGTGACCTTGACCCTGAACTATGGAAGATAACTCTTCCAAACTTCTTAACATTGTAGTACACATGTTATACTTTCATCATGAGACACATTTGGTCACATATCATTAAGGTCAAGGTCACTTTGACCCTTATGAAATGTGACCAAAATGGGGTAGTGAACCACTAAAAGTGACCATATCTCATGGTAGAAAGTACCAATAAGCACCATTGTGCTTCCTATGTCTTGAATTAAGAGCTTTGTGTTGCATGACCTTGGATGACCTTGACCTTGACCCATGCATTTCGGTATGAAAAATGTGTAAAGCAGTTCTTAGTGTATGATGTCATTGCTAGGTTTAGTTGTTTGACCTTGACCTTGAAGGTTACCTGAAGGTCAAGGTCATGTAAAGGTCAAGGTCAAGCATGTGGGTCGTATGGGCTTTGCCCTTCTTGTTTCACTTTATTTGTGTTGCCTTGTGGAAAAAATATAAGGTTTTACTAGGTCTTTTTATCAAAGTAGTGTAAATTATGTCTGATTTAAACCCCTTAGATAACAAGGTCACTCTGTAGTTGAAGAATGTACCTTTCAAGTGAAATAAACCATTTTATTATAAGTCAATTTGTGATTTTTTTTCTCTCAATTTTTTGAAAAAGGGCCAAAATGTCCCGTATTCTATGAAATGTCACCTGTACTTAAGCCACATATACAATGAGTTAACCTTTAGAACGCTAGCTATTTTGGGCCTTTCCCCCCCCAACAGCCAGATTATATTTTCAGCGTACGGAAAAAATGACCCTTCTTTAGTTTGAATTTACACTAAAATTTCTGTATTAAACCAAAAATAATAATGTTGGTGTTCTAACAGATAATTCCATGCTCTTTCAGATGCAATCACTAGAATTTGGCTACATAGGAAGGCCAACTCACAAAAAATATTTGAATTGTGGAAAACAAAAATCAAGCTCACTGTATGTAGTTTGCAGCTTGCACTTATTCCAGAATCTGTACAAATGTTACTCTTTGTGAAGGAAAAGAATGCAGGCAACCTTGAAAGTTATCAGAAAATGCTATCTTCAAAGCAGGGACACTCATACAAAGGTAATCTTCAGTACTTGCAATTGTACTTCATCTAGTATCTATTTATAATTGGTCTGAGAAGATGGTGTCCATTGTCGAAGGCGAGAATATTCTCCCACTCCTACTCTGTTCTTTGACAACATCTGAGCCTGGTATCGGTTTGTTTCTTTGACAATGAGATCGAAGACATTGTCGGTGAAAAATAAACCAAAATATTCCGTTTCAGACAGTCCATCGGGAACAAAAGCTGGGCAGGGATCAACAGTAATTGATGGTAACCACTGATGGTCATATCCGTTCGGAGCAATCGTTGGAATTTCTACCTCACATGCTGAAACCTTGGAATCATGCACTACGATTGACTCTGTCACTACGCTCTCTCTCCAAGAGATCTTCGTCCTCAAACCCCCAAATCACACGAAAAAATTTGAAGAAAAATTCACAGCGTTAAAAAAAATTTGAAATAGCACGAGCAGATGCAAAAACTAGGTCTCTTTTATGTACTCCACTGTCGAAAGAGCTCTCAAAGTCCCACTACTCTCAGATACTGTCTCCATAAGTAGGCCCTATCTTTCAGGTGGATAGATCCGCCCGCAGCTGTTTAGGAAAGAAAGCGCGTGGCAGATACATCCACCCACGCACTCTAAAGGTTAATGAGTGATGAATTAAAGTCATGATATTTGACAGGCAGCTGGTTGTGGCTGGCATTTTCTTGAGATCTCTAAGTCCTAAGAATCAGTCATTTTTGCTGGCATTCATGTATGATTGACCACTGGTTGGTGCTCCCTAATTAGAATGATTTTGATTGCTCATTTTGGACACCTCCCTGACCTAAACCATACCAAACTGCATGGGCCAGAAATCTGACATTTCTTGCAATGATTACCACCCAGTCGAGCTGAGTATCCCTTCAGTGTTGATGCCCTACCCACTAAACTGTGCATGGACCATGGTGTGCCTGTTGATGCAAAGGGTGACTGTTGTCTTTGCAGGGTCCCAGCTTCTACCCAGCATGCCATCCTCCACTGCCCACGGATGAGGTGCTGGAGCACCCCATCCTGTACCGCGTGGTCCTGGACCTGGCCACGCTCATGGATGTGCGTGGCCTCTTTGCAGAGCCAGGCGAGGGCGACATTGCTGCCTGAACTGCACATGTCCTCCACTGCCTGCAGTCACTGGTTGCTCTCTGCCTGTGCCTGGCTGCCTTCTGATGCCACCACTGGTCAAGGCTGGGTCTGTCCCAGTGCTCAGAGCTCCTCCTCCCTGAAAGATCCTGCAGTTTTTGCAGCTGTATTTACATTCTTGTTTGGGTTGGAGGAGGGGAGTGGTGGTATGGACTTGGGAAGCTTGCCCCAGGGAGGTGGGGGCAGGGAATGGCATAGTGTGTGGGGGCCTGCTCCATGTTTTGGACTTGGGCTCCAAGCTGTACGGCATCATATGGTGGCCTCCCCAATGGTGCTGTGTGGTCTGTGACTGAGGATGGAACTTGCCCTTGGACAAAGTGCTGTGAAGTGGCTGTAGACACAGTCACCTCACTTTTTTCTGCTGCTTGCACCTTCATCTGCAGCCTGAGAAGGAGTCAGCATTTTTTAGAAGCTGGTGGGGTTTGAATCGCAAGCAAGGGTGGATGACATGCAAACTCCACATTCAGAGTCTTTGCTGCAGAGCTTTGATGCCCCTCACACACACACACACACACACACACACACACACACACACACACACACACACACACACACACACACACACCGTTTTTTCCCCGGCAAAATGAACTGGAGAACAATGTCAGATTGTGAAGGCTGTTTTACCCTCCTTTTGCTTGTTGGTGTCTTGAGGGGAGTCTGCTTGTGCATGTGCCACGAGAGCAGGACTTATGGACTGTACAAGCGTGGACTGGCTAGTCTGAAAAATGAGATGGAGATGTTATCCAGTCTTTTTAATCTTTTTTCTTACTCGCTCTCTCTGTCTTCTCTCCCTCACATGTCCACCTGTTGTCTTGTCTCCCTCACATGTCCACCTGTTGTCTTCTCTCCCTCACATGTCCACCTGTTGTCCTCTCTCCCTCACATGTCCACCTGTTGTCTTCTCTCCCTCACATGTCCACCTGTTGTCTTCTCTCCCTCACATGTCCACCTGTTGTCTTGTCTCCCTCACATGTCCACCTGTTGTCTTGTCTCCCTCACATGTCCACCTGTTGTCTTCTCTCCCTCACATGTCCACCTGTTGTCTTCTCTCCCTCACATGTCCACCTGTTGTCTTGTCTCCCTCACATGTCCACCTGTTGTCTTGTCTCCCTCACATGTCCACCTGTTGTCTTGTCTCCCTCACATGTCCACCTGTTGTCTTCTCTCCCTCACATGTCCACCTGTTGTCTTCTCTCCCTCACATGTCCACCTGTTGTCTTCTCTCCCTCACATGTCCACCTGTTGTCTTGTCTCCCTCACATGTCCACCTGTTGTCTTGTCTCCCTCACATGTCCACCTGTTGTCTTCTCTCCCTCACATGTCCACCTGTTGTCTTCTCTCCCTCACATGTCCACCTGTTGTCTTCTCTCCCTCACATGTCCACCTGTTGTCTTCTCTCCCTCACATGTCCACCTGTTGTCTTGTCTCCCTCACATGTCCACCTGTTGTCTTCTCTCCCTCACATGTCCACCTGTTGTCTTCTCTCCCTCACATGTCCACCTGTTGTCTTCTCTCCCTCACATGTCCACCTGTTGTCTTGTCTCCCTCACATGTCCACCTGTTGTCTTCTCTCCCTCACATGTCCACCTGTTGTCTTCTCTCCCTCACATGTCCACCTGTTGTCTTGTCTCCCTCACATGTCCACCTGTTGTCTTCTCTCCCTCACATGTCCACCTGTTGTCTTCTCTCCCTCACATGTCCACCTGTTGTCTTGTCTCCCTCACATGTCCACCTGTTGTCTTGTCTCCCTCACATGTCCACCTGTTGTCTTCTCTCCCTCACATGTCCACCTGTTGTCTTCTCTCCCTCACATGTCCACCTGTTGTCTTCTCTCCCTCACATGTCCACCTGTTGTCTTGTCTCCCTCACATGTCCACCTGTTGTCTTCTCTCCCTCACATGTCCACCTGTTGTCTTCTCTCCCTCACATGTCCACCTGTTGTCTTGTCTCCCTCACATGTCCACCTGTTGTCTTCTCTCCCTCACATGTCCACCTGTTGTCTTCTCTCCCTCACATGTCCACCTGTTGTCTTCTCTCCCTCACATGTCCACCTGTTGTCTTGTCTCCCTCACATGTCCACCTGTTGTCTTGTCTCCCTCACATGTCCACCTGTTGTCTTCTCTCCCTCACATGTCCACCTGTTGTCTTCTCTCCCTCACATGTCCACCTGTTGTCTTCTCTCCCTCACATGTCCACCTGTTGTCTTCTCTCCCTCACATGTCCACCTGTTGTCTTCTCTCCCTCACATGTCCACCTGTTGTCTTCTCTCCCTCACATGTCCACCTGTTGTCTTGTCTCCCTCACATGTCCACCTGTTGTCTTCTCTCCCTCACATGTCCACCTGTTGTCTTCTCTCCCTCACATGTCCACCTGTTGTCTTCTCTCCCTCACATGTCCACCTGTTGTCTTGTCTCCCTCACATGTCCACCTGTTGTCTTCTCTCCCTCACATGTCCACCTGTTGTCTTCTCTCCCTCACATGTCCACCTGTTGTCTTCTCTCCCTCACATGTCCACCTGTTGTCTTGTCTCCCTCACATGTCCACCTGTTGTCTTGTCTCCCTCACATGTCCACCTGTTGTCTTCTCTCCCTCACATGTCCACCTGTTGTCTTCTCTCCCTCACATGTCCACCTGTTGTCCTCTCTCCCTCACATGTCCACCTGTTGTCTTGTCTCCCTCACATGTCCACCTGTTGTCTTCTCTCCCTCACATGTCCACCTGTTGTCTTCTCTCCCTCACATGTCCACCTGTTGTCTTGTCTCCCTCACATGTCCACCTGTTGTCTTGTCTCCCTCACATGTCCACTGTTGTCTTCTCTCCCTCACATGTCCACCTGTTGTCTTGTCTCCCTCACATGTCCACCTGTTGTCTTGTCTCCCTCACATGTCCACCTGTTGTCTTCTCTGAAGACACCTGCTAACCAGTTCCAGTAAGTTGTTTGTTGCATGATCAAGAACCACACCACTACAAAAGAACACCTGACCTTGGCATTAAGACCTTTAATCTTTACACTCTTGCATTATGACATTGGTTTGTATGTCCTTGAATGAGTTGCACGTATTCTGAGCTATGTGAAAACTGTTGGAGTAAAGGGCTGCTTCTTTTTCTTCTTCTTCTCCCTCCTCCTCCTCCTCCTCCTCCTCCTCCTCCTCTGTCTTCCTCTTCCTTCTTCCTTTTTTCTTCCTTCTTTCTTCCTTCTTTCTTCCTTCTTTCTTCTTCTTCTTCTTCTTCTTCTTCTTCTTCTTCTTCTTCTTCTTCTTCTTCTTCTTCTTCTTCTTCTTCTTCTTCTCACACATTAGCAGTTTGTTAATAGCCCTCTCTTGAGACTGTAGAGCCTTATAGTTGATCATTGACAGCCTCTGTCATCTGTGAAGACCAAGTTATTCTAGCTCGTGATTGGTTGGCAGCATGTCCAGCATTCATTTCCTCTGTTTCTGTTTCTGTCTCTGTCTTTTATGTTGATTCCTGAATGGCTTAATGGGGGCACAACCACCTTGTCTCAGCCTGTCTTTTCACATGGCATCTTTTTGAAACCCCAGTGAGACAAATCCTCAACACACAGGCTGAGCTCCTCTCTCTCAGTTGGGTGTCTGGCCTCATCAAGGGCTGCCTTGTGAGGGCTTGACCTGCTCCTAGCTGGCAGTAGATGCAGGTCTAGGCCTCAAGGCATGAATGACCAGTGGATGTCTGTGGCTAGACAGACTCAAAGTAATGGCTGACTGTCCATATGTACTCAGGCAGTGTGGTTGACTGACTATCGATATCTGCACAGGCACAGTGTGGTTGACCGACTGACCATATCTACACAGGCACAGTGTAAAGGTAAAGGTAAAGGTGTGGTTTTTTATAGCGACTTACACCCTTTGTCAGGGTCTCAAACCGCTTACACTTTACCCCCTGATCACTGGGCATCTTCATCAATCCTCACTGGTACCTCACAACAAACATAGTGACAGACATTTAAGACACACACAGTCAGGTACCAGCACCAACTCCGCTCCCTGGGGAGTATTCCAACCCGATGCTGGCGCTTGGCCGCATACAAGGGTTAATCGCACAACGTTTTTGCCAATATTGCCCTCACAGGTACCCGGTTTTACTCCTGGGTGGGGAGAAACAATGCGAGTTAAGCATCTTGCTCAAGGATGCAACTCTGGAAACCGCGCAGCTTCGAACGCCGTACCCACTGGCCGCAAGCGACTGTAGGTCCAGCGCGCTAACCACTCGGCCACACCCACACAGGCACAGTGTGGTTGACTGACTGTCCATATCTACACAGGCACAGTGTGGTTGACTGTCCATACCCACAAAGGCACAGTGTGGTTGACTGACTGTCCATATCCACAAAGGCACAGTTTGGTTGACTGACTGTCCATACGTACACAGGCCCAGTGTGGTTGACTGACTGTTCATACCTACACAAGCACATTGGAAAGGCTGTGCTGAGCAGTGGATTGAGCCACAGATCTGCAAACTGCTGTGGAGAAAAAGCGCCATGGTGCTTGTGTTGTGAGACTGACAGGGAGATGATGTACAGGTTTCTTCTGGGGTCTCCAGCAGAGGTGCAAATGCAGAGATGACAATGTTTTTCTTCCCCCCACCCCCCCCCCACCCCATCTTCTCCTCCTTCCCCCCCCCCCCCCCCCCCCCCCCCCCCCCCCCCCCCTGGTGCAGTTTGGCCAAGACTGAGGTCATACAATATGAAATTGCTGGAATGCTATTTAAAGCCTTTACCATGACGCCTAACACTACCAGCCATAATTTAGCATCTAGGGTAATTATTTACAACGCTGTATCTTCAAATGACCTCAACATAGCTTTTTAACTGATATGTTGCGTGCATACAAATGTAACCATGTCATATTGGCTGGTGATGTTCTGCTCTTACAATTCTACAAAAGCCAGAAGATGCCAAGGCACTGCAGGTAAGATGGGGGCTTGGTGACAACTGCTGCCATCAGAGAGAGGAGCTACCCAGGTGCGTGATCCAACAGAGGAGGCTGCAGCTGCTGCCCAAGCAGGGAGCTGGCTTGTGTTGGTGGATTTGCCTCTGGAGGCATTCTGTAAGTCACAGAAGGCTGTGGAGGAAGGCCCTATTTACTCAACAAGCAGTGTGACAGTTTGGCTGTCAGTGTGACAGTTTGGCTGTCAGTGCGACAGTTTGGCTGTCAGTGTGACAGTTTGGCTGTCAGTGTGACAGTTTGGCTGTAATGATGACAGTTGGCTATATGTGTGACAGTTTGGCTGTCAGTGTAATAAATTTATAGTCAGTATGAGTTGGTTGTCAGTGTGAAAGTTTTGCTGTCAGTGTGACAGTTTTGCTGTCAGTGTGACAGATAGACTGACAGTATGACAACTTTGCAGTCAGTATGACTTTGCTGTCAGTGTGACAATTGGCTGTCTGTGTGACAATTTGGCTGTTTTATGTTATGACTTCTCTGTCTGTGTTACACCTCGGCTGTCAATGTCACAACTTGGCTGTCAGTGTAACAGTTTGGCTTTCATTAGTTTTAATGTGATAACTTGGCTGTCAGTGTCACATCTTGACTCTCAGTGTGACAACTTGATCATCTGTGTGACTGGCTGTCAGTGTAATAGCTTTGCTGTGGATGTGACATCTTGGCTGTCCATATGATTGCTGCCATAGTGACAGCATGGTTAGTGTGACCCTTCCTCAGCCAGACCAGGGTTTGTCCATCACGTGCTGAGGTTGGGTTACCTTCCGCCCCCTCCTCCCATCTGTCTGGCACACCCTTGTGTTTGGAGCTCCAGGACAATCTCATGACTGATGTGGATGGTTTCCCATGAAAGCAGCTATTCAAGCTGTACACAGTATACCCCTCCTCCAAATCAAATAGAACTGTTTCGTCAGTGTGTTTAAAGTGTATTTGTCCTTTATTGAAGTGGCCAATTACTTACCAATGAGATAACTGATATTGCAGTTTCTTTTGTATGGTTATATCTTTACACATATATTGTATGTTTTTAAAGACTTTTTTGGGGAATGTCTGAATCATACAGACATGTGTGTTGCAAAATGGCATCTGCTTTAAGTTTAACGCATGTAAGTGTTGGCCCGTGCATGTGTGCATGGGTGAGTGTGCTTTGCATGCATATGAGTGGATGTTGCATGCAGGAGTACGTGTTGCATGCGTGGGGCCATGTGTGTGCAACTCCAAGAGCAATTTTGTGGGTGGTGTGCTAATGTGATGCCGAGAGCCGAGCACACTGGACAGGAGTGAGGTTGTGCCTAGAGATCGGCACTGGCTGTCTCCAGCCTGCAATGTCAGAGACCGAGTCTCTGCAGACCTGGCTAGTTTACACTCTAGTTATTTTGTACCATTCAGTCATGAGATCATTCCTTCCAGTATTTTGTTGCCTATATTTATTTATTTGTTGATGTTTTAGTCAGCATGAAGTGTTCAGTGTCCCTTGATTTATATTTTCATACTTGGCCATGAGTTTAATTGATTGGCTTGGGTTTTTTGTACATAATGCAGAGTAATTTATTGGGCCTGCTTTAGAGGCATCAAGAACAATGTGCACTGAGAGAGGAGTGCATGACAAGAAATTTGGTCACAAAGATCTAGGAAGACAGTTGCTGGTGATGGTGCCACTGGGCAGCAGAGGCAGGGAAAGAGCCCATGCAAGCAAGGCACAGTCGCTATTTCCTGTGAGGACCTCATGGAACCTGTGGAGGCACCTGAACATGGAATCTCAATTCAAGCTTGGGAGGCACACAGCGGAATTTGGCATAAGAGCTTGGCCTGGAACCGTTGGTGAACTTTTGGAGGCATGCAGCATGGCATCTCCGTGGGGGAATGGATGAGGCATTTCTCTGAAGCCTCTGGCAACTCATAGTACATCTTGCATCAGTCCATTAAACTTGTGAAGGTATGTCATACCTAGAAATGGAGGATATGCCTTCCTCCTTCAGTGTGTGGAGGCATGTGATGGGGAGCCTTGATTAAAACTGGAGGTCCACCATGTTGAATCCCAGTGGAGGACTGGGCATGGAGACCAAACCTTTGGCACTTGGTGAGAAATCAACTCAGAGAGGGCTAGAGTGGGCTACAGCGCCAGTGCTACAGAGAGGGCTGGAGTGGGCTACAGAGAGGGCTGGAGTGGGCTACAGCGCCAGTGCTGCAGAGAGGGCTAGAGTGGGCTACAGCGCCAGTGCTACAGAGAGGGCTGGAGTGGGCTACAGCGCCAGTGCTACAGAGAGGGCTGGAGTGGGCTACAGCGCCAGTGCTACAGAGAGGGCTGGAGTGGGCTACAGAGAGGGCTGGAGTGGGCTACAGCGCCAGTGCTACAGAGAGGGCTGGAGTGGGCTACAGGTCCAATGCTACAGAGAGGGCTGGAGTGGGCTACAGCGCCAGTGCTACAGAGAGGGCTGGAGTGTGCTACAGCGCCAGTGCTACAGAGAGGGCTGGAGTGGGCTACAGCGCCAGTGCTACAGAGAGGGCTGGAGTGGGCTACAGCGCCAGTGCTACAGAGAGGGCTGAGTGGGCTACAGAGAGGGCTGAGTGGGCTACAGGTCCAATGCTACAGAGAGGGCTGGAGTGTGCTACAGGTCCAGTGCTACAGAGAGGGCTGGAGTGTGCTACAGCTCCAGTGCTACAGAGAAGGCTGGAGTGTGCTACAGCTCCAGTGCTACAGAGAGGGCTGGAGTGGGCTACAGCGCCAGTGCTACAGAGAGGGCTGGAGTGTGCTACAGGTCCAATGCTACAGAGAGGGCTGGAGTGGGCTACAGCGCCAGTGCTACAGAGAGGGCTGGAGTGGGCTACAGAGAGGGCTGGAGTGTGCTACAGCGCCAGTGCTACAGAGAGGGCTGGAGTGTGCTACAGAGAGGGCTGGAGTGGGCTACAGCGCCAGTGCTGCAGAGAGGGCTGGAGTGTGCTACAGCGCCAGTGCTACAGAGAGGGCTGGAGTGATGTGGAAAGACATAATGCCTGTGCAAGTGCAAGGTTGCTTTTTGTCATTGTTTATTTCTACAGCATTTTGTAAAGATTAATAGTTCCCCATTGATAAGAAATTTCATTTGATCCCCTTTTTATTCTGAGTGCATTGCACATGTATACATACCTGCTCAATGAAATGTTCTTTTCATTTTTCTGGAGAGTTTGCATTGTAAATGAAGTACCGCATTTTGAAAAACTTTCTTTACATTTGAAAAATTTATTCCAGAATAAGAGGATTTGATTGGATTGATGGTGTTTTTCGGCCTATCAGCCTTTGTAGGTTACATAAGGCCATTAAGCACAAAAATCACTAGAACAGTTTAGAGCAAACGCGAATCATGTCACAGCGTCCCTAGTTATTTGCCTCTTACGAAGTGCTCAGGGAGACGCGGTGGGTCAATTCTTACCCTGAACCCACAGGGGGATAGAATAGGAGGAAATTGAAGTCTGAAATTTTCAGTGTGTTGCCTTTATCCGTGTGACATTTCTTTGTCTCTTTGATTCTCTTGCCATCCTAGTAGATGTCACTCAGTGTTTGTTTGAGAGATATTCTTTCAAGTTTAGGCACAAGGGCTGGAAAGTGTGGCAATGAATCTTTAGAAGCAAACTAATGTGCACTTTTTACTCTTCTTTAAGCATTGCATGTGTCACACACTTCCTTGCATTCATCAGTGTTGGCAGTGGTTGCTGAAAGAGAATGATAACATTGTGATTGTGTCTTTGCTCTGGTGTGGCGGCAGCATACCAGCAGTCGGTCACTCCTTCACTGGGTGTACCTGCAGTTTCTATTTCATAACAGACATATCACTCACTCATTTTGTAATGGTGCACCCTGATGTATGTATATCGATCTTCATCACTCATTTTCTTGATTTCCTTATGACTGTACTACCATTTTCCTAATACAAAGTCTTATCAAAACATTCCTTGGTCTGTCATTGTTGTTGAGAAATGCCATTTTGAAATGCATGACTTCATCTGCTCCTGCTGCAAAAGGTAAGGCAAGGGAGGCAATTCAGTGCTTGAAGCCTGCAGTAATGGTGCGCATTTCCTGAGGGTCGACTTAACTGTCACCATGCAAGTGTGGCAGCAGCTTCAACAAGCTTCCAAGAGGCAACATGCTAAATTCAAGATACAGTGGGGTCTCAAGAAGTAAGGCTAGCACTGTTGTTACACCTCGGGGTCTCAAGAAGTAAGGCTAGCACTGTTGTTACGCCTCGGGGTCTCAACAAGTAAGGCTAGCACTGTTGTTACACCTCGGGGTCTCAACAAGTAAGGCTAGCACTGTTGTTACGCCTCATCTCTCTCAGAGGTGCCTTGCCATGACATGGAGGGCATTGGGATCAACTTGGTCTCAAAGTTTCATCCATCAGAACCATTGACAGAATTCAACTAAGAGAAAATTTTGAAGTCGTGGAATATAATTCAATTATTCATTCTGCAGAAACCTCACACTGCTCTCAGTGAAATGGCAAAATCTCTTTGACATATGTCATGCTGGGAATGTCACATTGTATAAACTTGGAACGTATCTGCACAGGTGGGCATCTCAAAGCAGGCATCTCAAAGCAGGCATCTCAAAGCAAGCATCTCAAAGCAGGCATCTCAAAGCAGGCATCTCAAAGCATGCAAAGAAATAAGCAACACCAGGAAGGAGACTTCAACACGATTTATTATCAGCAACAGTCAGTGAGCTGGCCAGCCAACACAAAGCAAGGGACATCTCCATGGTGCCCTACAGCCCCGCTGCATTGCTCTGCAGCTGTCTATGTACAAGTCAGATCAGATGGACTGCCATTCAACCATGGCTTGGCACCCATAGTAGATGCACAACTCCTTAAGTACACAAATGTGTGGCAAAAACCCAAGTTATGTGGAGATGCTTGAGTCATTCCTGGCTAAGGAACTTTGACATTTCATCATGACCTTTTCACCACACCCATTTTCTGTGCACACAAGATTCAGGAACTGGGATACTTGGAAACATTGACAGATGGACTCAGTGTAACTCCTGAATCATGAAAGAAAGTCCCTACACTCTTGTAGCTTAAATACCTGATGATGATCAGGCCCAAGAAGGCAGACAACTTGCGGAAAAGCCACCACAGCCCATCTGCCAGCCCATCCTGTGCTTGCCCCCCCCTGCGGTCTACTCTAGAAGCCAGGCTCCTGGAAACTGTTTCTCCAATTAGAAAAAGTTTACCGTGTCTCAGTCATTCAGCTCATTCTCGCCCCACCCTCGGATTGACATAGTCTCTTACTCTCACTTCCAATGCTCCAAACATACTTGTTCAATTACAATCTCCTAAACTTGTGATTACATAAACAAAAACCATTACACATATTACTTCGTGCCCAGCAACTCTCCTGAATTTATTGGGGTTAAAATTCAGTGTGCAACACGAGAGGACAGTAGATGAGGCTCTACGATTAATGCAGCATGCAATCACAACAGACACTGGAGGACACTTTCTCAATCCTTGACTAACCAATGAAACTTCATGACTTGCTTGGTTCATCTCTTACAATGGATTAAATGATTACAGAAGGCAAAGCCTGCATGTTTGAGCTCTATGAATGGAACAAAAGCTTATTAGATGAACACACTCTTTGTTGTTACCTGGATCATAAGTGTCCATCACATGAATCGAGAAACCTACCCTTGCCACTCCCACCTCAATGAAAAGAGCAGCCAGTCACATAGGGAGTCAGGGTTCCATGCTGGGGCTGCAGAGGACGTTACCTGCAGGAACTCTGGTGACCTTTGTGGCCCTGAGCCCTGAAAACTTTCCAGCAACGAGCTCAGGTAACAATCACCATGATCGCCACTGACCAGCCCTGGATCTCATGTTCCATGTACATCCACAAGGAAAGCATTGTTGCACAGGCAACTGTCTAACAAGGACTGGCCTTTCATGAGGTCACATTTCTCACAGCCCCTAGCTCCCCTGCGTTTAAGTTGCCACCCCTGCATCTTACAGTTACTTCCCCTATTGGGTACTCGAAATGCAACTACTGATATCACAAACACATCCTTATTCTGAACCTCTAAACTGCTTTACGCCTTTTCTAACCAAATACATTTGTCTCCTACACAGTTTGCATTGCAACCCATCCTCATGATTCTGGCTACTACACTCTAATAACAAGTAGTCAGATTCACTGGCCACTGACATAGACCCCCAATGAAACGCACACACACACACACACACACACACACACACACACACACTGATGGCACACACACACACCACTGAAAGACTCGAGCACACTATATTTCACGTGGGTGTCTGCCACTGAAAGTCGGGCAGATTGTCAGTGGTGTTTGTCAGCTGTCAAAATAATTGCTGACAGACAGTACAGACAGTGTATCTCTTTCATTGGCAGGGTGTCTAATTCAGTGACTGCTCACTCTCACATTCACACACACACACACACTTCTAAAAGTCAGTTAGATACAGCTTGCTTACTCTGGGTGTCTGGCTCTGTATTAGGTACTCCCTGTGCACAACAGTTAGACACGCCAACTCCTCGCATACTACAGACAGCCAGTCAGACATGCCAACTCCTCGCATACTACAGACAGCCAGTCGGACACACCAACTCCTCGCATACTACAGACAGTCAGACATGCCAACTCCTCGCATACTACAGACAGTCAGACATGCCAACTCCTCGCATACTACAGACAGCCAGTCGGACACACCAACTCCTCGCATACTACAGACAGTCAGTCAGACATGCCAACTCCTCGCATACTACAGACAGTCAGTCAGACATGCCAACTCCTCGCATACTACAGACAGTCAGACATGCCAACTCCTCGCATACTACAGACAGTCAGACATGCCAACTCCTCACATACTACAGACAGTCAGACATGCCAACTCCTCGCATACTACAGACAGTCAGTCAGACATGCCAACTCCTCGCATACTACAGACAGTCAGACATGCCAACTCCTCGCATACTACAGACAGTCAGACATGCCAACTCCTCACACGCTACTGACAGCTAGTCAGACGCACTGGTTGCCGACACTGAAACAACTGGCATGCTGCTAGTATCGCTGCTGACAGACAGTTTGAAGAACTCCTGACAAGCTGTCACACACTTCTGACAACCAGTCTGATGCAGAGTTTATGACAACCTGCAGCAGTCCAGCTGAGACCAGTCCGGGCGGAAGCCAGAGAGTACAAGCTACTTCCACATAGAGCTAGCAGTGACCAAGGTCAGTCTAGGGAGGAGAGGACAAATAAAGGGAAAGGGGGAGGATGACTGCTGGGGGTTCAGCATAGAGCTAGAGGGGGTTGGTAGGTGTAGGCAGACAGGGGGAGAAGGTCCCCAGGGGTGAGGCTGGAGCCTGTCTCCAGAATCCCATCCCAATGCAGCCCCCAGCATCCAGTCAGCCACCTGCAACAAGAGCAATGCTTACAGTGCAGGCATACACACAGAATGGCAGACAAAAACACAATGCCAAGTGCAAGGTTGGAAGTGTTCTCCAATCCAAGGAAAATGTAGAAAAAAGGGAATATAACTGGCGTGCATGTTAAAAGACTATCTACACTCCTTCCTCCCACTGCAGTATACTTGTATATTATGACAGAGACATCTTGATGGTGAAAGCTTCTGCCTCACATGAACAACTGCACACTGTGCATCTACTCCATACAAGGTAGGGCAAGGCAAATCACTGCAAGGCTGAGATGGGTCTTGGTACAAGTGCAAACTGCTGAGGACAGTTGCAACTTCATAAGCAATATGCACAGCAAAGCTACCAACAAGAAGGGCAAAGCCCATCCGACTCACATGCCTGACCTTGACCTTTACATGATCTTGACATTTACATGACCTTGACCTTCAGGTGACCTTCAAGGTCAAACAACTAAACCTAGCAATGACATCATACACTAAGAAATGCTTTACACATTTTTCCTACCAAAATACATGTGACCTTGACCCAAGGTCAAGGTCATTCAAGATCATGCAACACAAAGCTGTTAATTCAAGACATAGGAAGCACAATGGCACTTTCTACCATGAGATATGGTCACTTTTAGTGGTTCACTACCCCATTTTGGTCACATTTCATAAGGGTCAAAGTGACCTTG
>JAWQFJ010000808.1:0-52500 GCA_034096865.1 Theodoxus fluviatilis | reverse complement strand
TTAGAAGTTACCGATCGAGGTAGACACGCTGCTGCGCGATTTCAATTGCACACGCTGGCCCAGAAATGGCTGAGCTCGATCCTGATAAAGAGCGAATCTTTGAAATATTGTTCGATTCTGACTCGGAAGAAGAATTCCATGGCTTCACAGAGGAAGATTTGGTCGAGTTTGCCACAGCAACCATGAGTGGTCATACGCCGACGGAATCTTGGACTGGGCTGGTTCAACTTCGATTTCGTCAGCAGTCACTCAGTCACTGTCAGTCTGTGGCAAACTCGAAGAAATCTTCCTCTGTGAAGCCATGGAATTCTTCTTCCAAGTCAGAATCGAACAATATTTCAAAGATTCGCTCTTCATCAGGATCGAGCTCAGCCATTTCTGGGCCAGCGTGCGCAGTCGAAATTGCCCAGCAGCGTGTCTACCTCGATCGGTAACTTCAAAATTCGATCTAACTCTAAATTCGCGCACTTGCAGTTAAAAAATATGGCGACTGTTATTATGAAAGCGAGGCTCTTCTGCACAGTCTCCATGCGTAGAGAGCTCTCACAATCCCAAGATTCATAGCAAACGGCGCCAGATTCAAACATGCCTATCTGTCTGTCGACTAAAACCGCCGACGGCTGTGAGGGGAGGTAACAACGTCGGCGGTTATGACCGCCGACGGCGCGCAGAGGGTTAAGATTACACCCGAATCACGCGCACCGTTAAGGTGCATGGAGTACAGTACCGCCGAGCAAGACGTTTGTCACAAAACGCAGACACATTAATGCGGCCGGATCTTAGCTAAATGACGTTCCGAATGTCGCAATTGGGGCAAAACGTCCAGCACCCCTCTAATCTGCATGTTCAAATGCTGGCTGACCATAGGTAGCGGCAGCAGACAGACAGACAGACAACCTTTATTCATCCCTTAGGAAATTCACTGGTGCATCACAGCAAGTTACAAAAATATCAAAACTTAAGTTACATCAACAATAGTACAAAAAATACACAATAAAAGATACAAAAAAGGTTTTAAAAGTTTGACATGAGAAGAAAACAAATTCACATGAATACATGATTAAAGATCAACAATTTCATTCACATGGATACAAATTCAACGAATTTGGATATCATATACAAAAGAGCTTACTAAGTTGTAGGCAATTCAAAAAACCAATTCTTTTTCACTGAAAAAGTGGTAGTATAGCAGAGCCTATGTGAGTTATGCGTGAAACAATTTGTGAGTAAAAATACCTTGGTTTGTATGTGATTTTTGTGGTGTGCAAGCGTCACATTTGTAAAGAAATCTTAGTGCAAATGAGAGATTCTTGTTTCATCTTACTTTTCTGATTATTTTGTATTTATAGACTAAGTATGATGGCATGGAAGAACAAAAGGGAGAGCTACATGGACTCGTGCAGCAGTCAAGGCTACACAAATTCACTTGACCCCATGTAATCACATTTTAAACTTTTTTAATTTCGCAAGAACTACACAGCTTGGTTTTGTGGTGATTTAATAACAAAAGCTAAATCTACTCTGAAATTTTTTTAAATTATACTGAAAAAAAGAAATGCTTTACACATTTTTCCTATCAAAATACATGTGACCTTGACCCAAGGTCAAGGTCATCCAAGGTCATGCAACACAAAGCTGTCAATTCAAGACATAGGAAGCACAATGGTGCTTATTGGCACTTTCTACCATGAGATATAGTCACATTTCATAAGGGTCAAAGTGACCTTGACCTTGATGATATGTAACCAAATGTGTCTCATGATGAAAGTATAACATGTGCCCCACATAATTATTAAGTTTGAAACAGTTATCTTCCATAGTTCAGGGTCAAGGTCACTTCAAAATATGTATACAATCCAACTTTGAAGAGCTCCTGTGACCTTGACCTTGAAGCAAGGTCAACCAAACTGGTATCAAAAGATAGGGCTTGCTTTGACCTATATACCACTTGTAGCTAAGGTCGCCATTCTCAATAACGTGGGAGAAAATTGGGAAAATGTGAAAAATGACTGTTTTTGAGACCACATTTATGGCTCCTGTGACCTTGACCTTGAAGCAAGGTCAAGTCACTATGAATGTTTTTTGAGGCCTTGTCATCATACACCATCATGCCACATTTGGTGTTGATAGACTTAATAGTCTCCGAGAAAAATCCAACGTTTAAGTTTTTTACGGACGGACGGACGGACGCCCGGACGCCCGGACGACACGGCTCAGTACATAGACTCACTTTTGCTTTGCATGTGAGTCAAAAATGCTGTTTACTGGGGAAAAGTTCAAAATAAGGGGAAATTTACAACATGCAAATTAGGGAATGTCATTTAGCAGCGTGATATATCAATCCAAGATAAGACTACCTACTGTCTGTACACCAGGAAAACAGGTCGTGTGTTGAAAAGTCCTTCAAGGAAATGACTGTCCACTGAATTACCTCCAAAGTCACTTGGAAAAGTCCTCCAGGGAGTGGTACTTCTCCATGCATGGCTCCACGCAAAGGGGAACTTGGCACTGCTTGCACTGGAAGTGAGTCACCTTCCTCTTGTTTTACACCTCCTCCCTGGTGGCCTTGGCCTTTGCAGCCCTTGCATAGCACACCTTGCAAGCTCTTCTCAGTTTCTTGCCCTGCCTGTCCTTGCTTTCCGGCAGGTAGTGCTTGCCATGAAGTCTGTTGACCCTTGACCTTGCACTTTCCCCTGATGGTCCAGGCTAGTGATGAACAGAATGTGTGCATGGATCATTGTCAGGGTCAGGAGGTGGAAAGTCAGTTTCTTCCACTTCAGTCTTTCTGTGGAGGGGCAGGTAGGAGATGAGCTGATCGTTGAGGTCAACACCAGCCATGTTCTTGGTGTAGTCAACCACAGCAACTGGTTTCTGCTTCCTCTCTGTCCTGGTCTGGACTTCCATCATAACTGGCTAATGCTTGGTGGTCAGCAGCAAGACATCTCTCTTGTCCTTCCACTTCAGTACGATGATCCTGTTCTGCCTTCTGAAGTCCATTTCCCCTCTCTTCAGCTTCTTCTTTGCAAGGTCAACAGGCAGACCAAACTGTTGGCACGAACAGTCCCCACAAGAGCTGTGTCCTTCTGGGAGAGAATGTGGGCAAGAGGTGGTGAGCAGTAGTAATTATCCATGTAGACAGCATAGCCCATTCCAAAGAGTGGCTCAAAAAGGCGAAGGCACACATCAGTTGGCTTGTTTGCTGACTGAGGGCATCATGCACATCACCTCAAACTTCCTCACAGCCACTCTGGCTTTCACAGAGCTCACAGAGCTTCATGCCCCATTTGACAAGCTTGTCTCTAATGTAGACCCGAAAGGCACATCTGCCTCTCCATGGGCACAAAGCTTCATAAATAGAGATGTTCTCTGCTGGGATGTAGAGGGAGGAGAACTTCTTGCTGAGGTGATCCACCAATGGTTGGAGTTTGTGGAGGGGATTATGGCCATCACTGTCTCAAGGGATGAACTGACTGTTGTCCTTCAGATGGAAGAAAGCCAAAATGGATGTAAATCTATCTATTCTTATCAGTGACCTGGCAAACTCAGAGGCAACAGCTGGATCTTTTGACCAGTAGTTGTACAGCTTGGGTTTTTTACTATCCCCATGTGGATGAGGATTGCAAGGAAAATCACCACTTCCTGCTCAATCACCCCCTTCTAGAGTTTATAGACCTTGGAGGCATACCTGTTCGTTCATGTCTTCATCAGCTTGATGGCATCTTTATCGATGAACAATTAGTAGACGACGACTGGTGAAGCATCGGCTGGCATGTTGACCTGCAATCCTGGTTGGGCAAGGAAGGGTGCTTACAAAGGCTGGTTCTGGAATCTTCTCACCCATTCCGTGTCCTCTGCTTCATCATTAGACTTCTTCTGTTTCATTGTCAGTTTCCACATCTGTTTCCGTGGCATTAATGTCCTCACAAGATGAAACTGGGCTACAGTGGGGTTGATCAGCAATTTCTTCATCACTGGAATCGCTGCTCTCGAGCAGTTTCAAACTGCAATCAATCGGCAGACTGTCTTCGTCCGATTCTTCAAAATTGTCAGCACGATCACTCCTCTGTTCATAATCTTCCATTACACCATCTTCTATATCCAACCCATCTTCTATAACGAACTCTAAAACCTCATCCAAAACGGTGGGAGGACATCTTGAATCGTGTTTGTAAACAAATGCTGGGTGCACTTTGTTAAAAATTCATTCTGAAAATATAATTCTATCGATTGCACAGAAAAATTAGTCTGGTTTAATAATCGTTGCAGATATTCCACCAAGAGTTGCCTCCCTTGATCGTTTTAACCCGAGTTTAGCTTGAACATTTGCCTCGCAACACCCACGCTGCTCGTTGTGAGGGAAAATCCACTTGCCGCACACATGCTGTGTGACTCATTGTCATTGCTTTAATGGGTTATAATTGTATTCAAACTATCTTAATGGTTTGTTGCAATTTTTGACCATCACTGACTGATCTATATTCCTCAAAATGTACAGGCACATGCGTCTTCTACTATATGCATTTCAGTTCTTATTTGCAAAGACGGCAGCTATCATGATTTTTGCTTGACCCATCCAGAAGTGATGACAACGCATCTTCGGCCATTTGTGAAATGTTGCTTTTTCTCACTATATTGAAATATCAGTTTCAGATGTTGGTGCATTAAACCAGGTTTTCTCATGCCACAATCACGTATGCTGTCTTGTCACCATGGGATAACTTAGATGGACATCACCACCACAACCATCACCATCACCATCACCACTATTACCTCTACCACCACCATCAATACCATCATCACCACTGCCACCATCACAACTATTACCACCACCACCTCCACTACCACCACCACCACCATCACCACCACACTCCAACTCACACACACACAAACACTCACAAAAACACACACTCTCTCTCTACTCCCCTGACAGCCCCTCAGTTACCCACCAGGGAGATGCCCAGGCTCCAGACATCAGCACGAATGTCGTAGTCAGGCTTGGAGGGATCTGGTGGGTCAATGCGCTCAGGCTGCAACAAAATGCACACCAAATGATGGTAGAATGAACGGTACTGGTTTAGTATCAGCACTTATCATCTGTACTTGGGGATCAATCCCCTATGCATTTTACCCTATCTGATCATATTTTACTGCTACCTGGTGGCAAACACAATGACAGATGAGATACACACAGTTTCTAACCTGCAGCTGGATCTCAGCCACATGAAGGCCACCACTGCCCTCACAGCTACTTGTTTCACTTCTAGGTGAGTAGAGGCAATGGAAGTTGAGCACCTTGCCTAACCCACTTACCACCGGACATCCTGGTGCGAGAGTCCCTTCAAGGAATGATGGAAACGTTCTAGCGCTCCCTGACTTTGAGGGTGGTAAGGACTGCTCACCAAACGTGAGATACCAAGGTCTTTCAGAGCCCTGCCGAAACTCTTTGACATAAAGTTGGTGCCCCGGTCAGTTTGCACCAGCGGTGACGATTTCACAACACACTCACCCCCCCTTTCCTGCTTAATTACTGTGGTATGTAGGTTACAGTGACCGCCAATCATGCTAGAAATAGCAATTGTTAAAAGTGATTCAAGAAGGTAACCCGACCAGCCAATCAGTGTCCACTGTGTGATTAGGGTTGAGACCGAAGTTGACCTATATTGTCCCTCTGTGCTGTGCATAAGGGACAAGTGACTAAAAATATCTTAACCTGAATTATGTTGCTGTGGACCGTGAGGTGACCTGAGAAGGTTATTAGGTCGTATCAAGCCAATTAAGGTAAGCTTGGTGGAAGGGAAAACTTTATGTGATTGGCTCTCGCCGTCACCTGAGATTGAGGAATTTTCTGATTAGCCAATTGTCACACATGATTGAGAATTGTTGCAGCAGGAATAAAAAGCCCCTGCCCTGCTTGCGCGGGGCACGCACACAGAATTACCACCCGTGAAGCCACGCCAGACGCTGGACGCCACTCAGTTTTGAAAGATGAAGAAATCTCCGCTCCACGCTAATTGAAGAGTCAGCGTGCAACGCCGTTTTGAGAAGAGAGCTGTCTCCTTATTCCCCGTTGCACAAATTTCTGCCACGTTTTCCATGCCGTTTTGAAGACCTAGCATCCACGCGTGTATGACAGCTCTCTGACGCGCCCTCCACATGTTTAGAGTCTACAGAGCATCTTCCGCCACCTCTCCAACGCCTCGCTTGCCTGTCCGAGCGAAACGCCACAAGTTTTTCGTCGTTTGCGAATCCAGTTGTTCCTCTTTTTTTACCACCCCCTCTATCCCTCGCCAGTGTTATCTAAAACCGCTGCTACAAGGAGTCCCAAAGGTGTGAGCCTTTGTGAAAGCGGTATACGTGTGAAGGCGAGTCAGCCACCTCGTTCCAGAAATTACCACGTGTTTTTCGTTGGACACACAGTCTTCAAGACAGATAAGTACTTTTGATTGATTGGCAGGTCACCACAGCTGGTTATCTATTATCATTACTAATCATTTATTTATCTATGCTTAGCATTGTTAGGTGAAATTAAAATGATTAAATTTTTACCTGTGTAATCACTGTCTCTCTATTCGTGTTCCGTTTTCGATAGAGCGAATGCGTGAGATAGTGTTGCGAGTTTGATTGTGTATACCCCTAGACCATCATTGGAAATGAGCCCATTCAAGACAAGCCAAGACTAAAATAAGCTAAGCTCGTAACAGTTGGTATTATCAAATTCGTAACACTCTCCCGTGGAAGTCCTGCTACGTCCCGCATGACACCATACTTACACTGGACGCTGCCATGTTTACCATGATAACAGTAATTTTGTGTTAGCTCCCCAGTGAATTTGCTATCATCTGCCATATTGATTGTTAATTTCGGGTGATCGCGTGCATTTTTCTGAATTTGGGAAACATCGCGATGTTGGATGAGCCTCAGCCAGGCCCATCGCATTTTTTTAAGGAAGATAGTGACGCAGAGTGTCGAATTACCGCTGTTTGACCCGGAATCGGACAATGAGCAGACGAACTTGTATTCTGTTCAAGAGCAGGTGGAAGAGGAGGTGGAAGAAGGTCTTGCGGACCGAGTGTGGAAAGACACCACTTCCAAAGAAATCAAACTCTACTTCCCAATCAAATTGTTTTTACTAAATTTGTCTCTATTTCATTTTGATTGTGTCCTCTATGGTCTTCCCTTGTGAGGTACTGTGTTTTTTATCATAAGGCAGTGTGTGTGGTCAAGGGGGAGTTCGCTCTTCACTTGCATGGGCTTTAGATTGTGGCTGTAGTCTAGAAAAGATGTCATAATAATGGTTTTGGGTGGGAAATTGAGGGTTGATGGACTGCATCTTTTCAGAGATTCTTAGCTTCTCGGTATTTCAATATTTTTGATGCCCATTATTTGAGTCTCACAGGAAAAATGAGCATTTTCTATTCAAGAGAAATTATGTTATCAAATGGAAGGAAATACAGCTTTTTGGAGAAAAAGTGTGTTTATTTAATGATTTTTATTTATGGTAACCATTAAAATTTACACTGTTGGCTCCCTTTTTGTGGGGTTAGGAGTTAGGTTTTTTGCCCAAGGTACCGGTGGTTAGAGAGCTAAGGACACAACTCTGGGATTGAAGCAGCTTTGAACACCACTACTGCTGGCCATAAGTTACCGTAAGCAAGCGCTCCACCCACTACTGCTGGCCATAAGTTACCGTAAGCAAGCGCTCCACCCACTACTGCTGGCCATAAGTTACCGTAAGCAAGCGCTCCACCCACTACTGCTGGCCATAAGTTACCATAAGCAAGCGCTCCACCCACTACTGCTGGCCATAAGTTACCGTAAGCAAGCGCTCCGCCCACTACTGCTGGCCATAAGTTACCATAAGCAAGCGCTCCACCCACTACTGCTGGCCATAAGTTACCGTACGCAAGCGCTCCACCCACTACTGCTGGCCATAAGTTACCGTAAGCAAGCGCTCCACCCACTACTGCTGGCAATAAGTTACCGTAAGCAAGCGCTCCACCCACTACTGCTGGCCATAAGTTACCGTAAGCAAGCGCTCCACCCACTACTGAGTACTCCTACTAGAACCTTAACTTTGAACACCACTACTGCTGGCCATAAGTTACAGTAAGCAAACGCTCCACCCACTACTGCTGGCCATAAGTTAACGTAAGCAAGCACTCCACCCACTACTGCTGGCCATAAGTTACCGTAAGCAAGCGCTCCACCCACTACTGAGTGCTCCTACTAGAACCTTAACTTTGAACACCACTACTGCAGTACTGCTGGCCATAAGTAACCGTAAGCAAGCGCTCCACCCACTACTGAGTGCTCCTACTAGAACCTTAACTCATTGCTTACGCAGGGATAGCATTAGGAAATTTACCTCTGTACGCAGTGTTTTTTCAAGTTTTCAAAAAATCACACCAAGTCCAAATTTAGAATAACTGTTTCATGGTTGGTACCACAAGAAAGACAAGAAGGGCAAAGCCCATACGACTCACATGCTTGACCTTTACATGACCTTGACCTTCAGGTGACCTTCAAGGTCAATCAACTACACCTAGCAATGACATCATACACTAAACTAAGAAATGCTTAACACATTTTTCCTACCAAAATACATGTGGCCTTGACCCAAGGTCAAGGTCATCCAAAGTCATGCAACACAAAGCTGTTAATTCAAGACATAGGAAGCACAATGGTGCTTATTGGCACTTTCTACCATGAGATATGGTCACTTTTAGTGGTTCACTACCCCATTTTGGTCACATTTCATAAGGGTCAAAGTGACCTTGACCTTGATGATATGTGACCAAATGTGTCTCATGATGAAAGTATAACATGTGCCCCACATAATTATTAAGTTTGAAACAGTTATCTTCCATAGTTCAGGGTCAAGGTCACTTCAAAATATGTATACAATCCAACTTTAAAGAGCTCCAATGACCTTGACCTTGAAGCAAGGTCAACCAAACTGGTATCAAAAAATATGGCTTACTTTGCCCTATAAACCATGTTAAGGTGAGGTATCCAATCTCAAAAACTTAAGAGAAAATTGAGAAAATGTGAAAAATGGCTGTTTTTAAGACAGCATTTATGGCCCCTGCGACCTTGACCTTGAAGCAAGGTCAAGTCACTATGTATGCTTTTTGAGGCCTTGTCATCATACACCATCATGCCAAATTGGGTGTTGATAGACTTAATAGTCTCCAAGAAAAATCCAACGTTAAAGTTTTCGGACGCCCGGACGCCCGGACCGGACGCCCAGACCGGACGCCCGGATGGACGAAACGGGTGAGTACATAGACTCACTTTTGCTTCGCATGTGAGTCAAAAATCATTTGCACTTTCTAGCTGAAGTGCTTGATAGTTACAATATGCAGTAAGAAAATTGGGGGGGGGGGGAACTTTAAACACCAGGTACATTCAATTTTGATTTTCTTTTTTTACACCTAATGTATTGTACTAATAGTCAAGAGATAGATTTTGCACAACAGTTCTGAAATCAGTATTTCCACATCAAACTATATTGATGAATGATTGACTACAGGATAAAAAATGCTTGAGAATGTTTTTTAGCAAGTCAGAGAGGTGAAATCAGAAAATATACACTTACTCTCTGCAATCTGTCTCTGTCTGAATAGAAGAAAAGTCTCAGAATGGCCCTCTGAGAGAAAGAAGGCGTCCTACTTGGCATAGTCCTCTTTTGTGTGGTACAGTTTATTGGAGGAGTAGAGAAGGTTTTCGGCATCCTCTGCATCCGAATCGATGTCTGTGTCTGCTGTAACACCGTTTCCATCTCTTCCTCTCTCTCTGACGTTGACAGCGACGAAGTCGATTCGTCTTCGCTGTCAGCCACGAAGTCGATTCGTCTTTGCTGTCAGCCACCTCTGCATTCTCGTTGACTGGGACTATTTCCGCATCAGAATCATCAAAATCTTCTTCAGAAGTCCAATATCCACCTAGATCTTTAGTATCAGACCCTTCTTCCATCCACACTTCTAATACTTCGTCATTTTCATCATTTCATCATTCGTCGATTCGTCTTCGCTGTCAGCCACCTCTGCATTCTCGTTGACTGGGACTATTTCCGCATCAGAATCATCAAAATCTTCTTCAGAAGTCTAATATCCACCTAGATCTTTAGTATCAGACCCTTCTTCCATCCACACTTCTAATACTTCGTCATTTTCATCACCGCTCGATCTCTTTGACAACGCGATGCCATGTCGACAAGCCAGAATGTATTCACGACATAGGGTGAGCGTAGCTTCTACTAAATTTAGCTTTCTCACGGCGACTATACTAAAGAAAAGATCACTCCAACGAACACAAATTGGTTAGAGAATAAATAGCTGTACAAGTTACTTCCCTTGAAACAACCACGGAGATAGGAAAAATTCATTACGGCGACCGCAACCACGTAGTTGCGCTGCGAAGCCAAAGGGTGTTGGCGTCATCACAACCACGTGGTTGCGCTGCGTAAGCAATGAGTTAACAGGCTAAATCCTTATTACATGCCTGCTAATTGCAGGTTGAAAAGGTGCATCTTTTCTCCACTGGACGTCTCTGCCAAATCAGCTTCACAGCTTCATTGCTTCACTGTTGTGCCCCCTTCAATGACATCCACAGCTGGCCCTATCACCAGTTATGTCAACTGCACATGTGTATCTCCCAAAATACAATCACATAAATACACACACACGTACACACGCAAACACACATGCATGCATGCACACACACACACACACACATGTATATATGCATGCATGCACACACACATACACACAAACACAAGCACACCCCCAATGGACAGACACCATGCAAAGACACTCACTGCCATGTAGGCAGCACAGCCAGCACTGCGAGTCTTGGCCTTGGAGTCCACGAGGCGGCCACTGATGCCAAAGTCACAGAGCTTCACCGTCCCTTTCTCATCCAGCAGAATGTTGGAGGGCTTGACATCTTGAAAGAAGGTGGGTCATGTTTTATAGTAGTAAGAGCACAAAAAAATCCTTACAAGAACAGCTCATTGAAAGTGCAAAGTCCAGTTGTGGTAAAGTTCCCCAAACCATCATTCCCATGCCTCACTGTCCAGCATAGATGTAGGGTAGCTTTCCATTTTCTATATTTAGCAACCATGTATGCAAAATATGAAGTGCCAGATACCCAAAGACAAAATGATCACACAGATGCAGAAGGGCTACACCCGAAACTTTTGCTCTGCCACTAAACCAGCGATTCCTACACCTCCCAGTGATCACTTTTTGTTTTGTCATGTATGCCATCATTTGACTGCTAAATTTGGAACATGAGTGTGGGGAGGGAAATGCCAGAGAGTGCATTGGGGGTGGAGACCCAGCTGACACTAGCTGGTGACAGGTAGTAATGAGAGGAGAAAGGCTACAAGGGACAGTATACAATAAAAGGCGAACACAACACCACTCAAAAAATGCTGTTGAATGAAATCACAATGAAAACATTGCTCCTAAAAGTGGCTGTGTATGAACAAGAGAAGTTAGTCTTTTCCTTCCATTAACCTTCTTAACCCCAGATGTTAACATTTGATACACCTGCCATGAGACCAGACTATTAAAAGTCAGCAAGCCGTGGGTGGCTGTGGTTTAACATCTGTTTCCACTTCTGGAAGGGTGAAGCAAACAAGCAAATAACACTCCTTGCTGGCCATTCCCAGGGTTTGGAAGCCAGGAAATGTAATGCAATCTGCAGTGGTCATTTCTCTGTGGAGCAAATATAAACTTTCTCATGGCTGGACCCTGAAAGTCTGAAATGGACAAATTGGAGGAAGAAATGGTAGCATGAACCAACAAGGGACCTAACTCCTACTAGTAAAAAATTGTTATCTCCCATTCCTGCCCTATTTTTTTGGCGATTTGGATGGGTCCGAATACGAGCGAAAGCTTCGTTCTTATTGGTTGGATGATTTTAAATGCAATCAATGCTGATAGAAGAGACATATCCCGAGGGGTGCAATAAAATAAGGAGCAGACCAGCTTCCAATTTACCGAAAAGTATCGTGAAGGAAAAGTTAGGAAAACTCGTTTAATGCTACAGAAGCACCGCACCACTCCAAAATAACTATTTTTAAGTGCCCTAATATTCAATTTATCGATGTTGTAAGTTTCAGAACATAATATGCGCGTTAAGTTACTTTAAAAACAGTTTTGACTAGACTACCCCGGCTGTTTCCGAGTGTTGATGGAGAATTCCTCATTTTACCAATCGCCATCTGTATTGATGTTTTAAACTGCGCGACATTGGAACGAAGTCCCCTGCAAAGCTCGGAAAGCTATTTCTCTCCTTAATTTGATAGGGTTGATATATTAAAGAAATACAAATTGCAATGGCAGTTCATATATTGCTGATCAGGTGTGAGTAAAAGATGTTGAATCGTCTCGAGTGAGTGAGTTCGGAGTGACCTAGTTCATTCGGCCACGCCTATGCATGCTTCCTGCTAAGGGCGGCTATGGCCTAATGCTGTATGCGGCTGAATGCCTAGTTTTGGCCGCTCAGCAGTGTCAGCAGTCAGCTATCATTAGGCAGAACTGTTTAGTGAAACATTTCAAATATGTAAATACTTCAGATTAAACACATTTTATGATTGGAAAAGAGGTTTCCATGTTCGTAGTTTATGCATTTAAACGTCGCATACAGAAACTGCAATGTCAAGGACTACTGATGCCATCAGTTTATGACTAACTGTAAGCTTTGTAAACATGGGCAGATCATGCCCTGCTATTGAATATAAATGAGTGTTTTTTAAGTTGTTGAAGTTTGAAAAAAAAAGGTGAAAGCACTGATGTTTTATTTTATTAATGACATTAATGTACTTGGGTAACTTCTAGTCTGTATTATTTTCCTCTCTGGATTGCATAGGTCACAGCAAATTACTCAATCTTTGAGTCATGATCATGGTAATGGAAATTTTAAAAGTGATCAGTCAGTGATTATCTGCACCACCAGACATGCAGAGGGCATGTGTGTCACTGTGTACACATGTGATATTTCAAAACTTGAAGTTAAGAATCACTAATTCTCATAGCATTAAGCTAAGGAATGTATAGAAAGATTGTGCAAAGAACTAATTGTCTTCTTTTATGTATGGAGCAACTGTATCATGTGAGCCATTTACTTGCCAGTTATGAAGATGCCAACTTGATTTGCCTCGCTTTCATGATAAGAAATTCATTAACTTAAGTATTCTTGTGTGTAATAACTAATATAATATTAATTGGAAGATTTGTACATAAGTATTCCTTTCAAGTCTGCTTGTGGATTGTTCTTGGCTATAGAATTTATTTTGGATGTGTTATGAACCAAAATAAATCAGCAAAAGTGCATTAGTTTAACAGTTTACTGGAATTTAGTTTCTGTTTGGTTCCATCGCATGTTGGACATTTGTGAATCTGTGTTCCTAAAACACTCTTAAAATGCAACTCAATGATAATTGTGCCGGTTCAAAACAACAATGTGGACATTTTCCTTAGGTGAGGGAAAGAAATGGCAAGTTACTGAATTTTATTTGTTGATCTACATCATGTACGCTGCCGGTTTTCTTGAAAAACACATTACAGATATCACCAAAAAAATTATTACTCACCCCACATCATGGATATCTTCATGAAACTTATTTCCTAGATTTGGGGGTACAAGATCAATTTTAGTGTAAGTTTTGAAACTCTATGGCAACACTTTTTTATGGACTTGGTCCCCTTTTTTGGACCTATGATTTTGACCTTCATTTGACCCATATTTTTGAAAATTCATTTAAAAAATCAATAATTGTTTTAAAGTGTTAAACCAAAGTGATTTGGTGTCATTTGAGTGACATAGTATCTGACTGATAAGAAAAAAGTGCTTGAAATGTGTGTTTTTTTAATGGTTGGTTCATGCTAGAAATGGACAAAGTGTTGGATGTCTCTGAGGGTTTAGAAGATGAAGGAGAGGAGGACAACGTGTCAGATCCGGAGGTTGACATCCCCCTTGCCAACCTCCAGATAAAATGGCTGACAGCCACCGCCCAGCCCATCAATGTTCAGCCATTTGAAATGGATGTAAAACAACAAAACAACTTTGCAATTTAAGTATCCGTTTTGGATTTCTCCTTGTTTTTGCCCCAACTCTTCTTTGAATTGGCTGCTGCTAAGGCCAACTGATACTCTCCGCAGAAAGCGGATGAAAGAGGCTATCAAGATCCGGTGTGGGAGGAGACAACACCTGAGGAAATTGGAGCATGCATTGTTATACTCATCATGATGGGAATAAATCAGAAATTCCCTTTGTGGTGTTACTGGTCAACTGATCTATGCTTCAACAACCCATGGATCACACTATAATGACAAAAACCAGATTTTTCAGACTCAATCAATGTTTCCACCTGTGAGACACCATCTACACACAATTGCATGAAACAGCCCTGACTACAACCAACTGATTAGGCCACACAAGATTTGTAGATGTTGGGGATATAGTGCACATGGCCATCGGCCTTATTGAAGTGGTAACTGTGAAATACATGAGATGAACAGACCTTATTACTTGACGGATTGTTTTTGTGAACGAGAAATTCCTGCTTGTGTGCACCTGGATAACATTGTGACATTATTCCACCAGCAAGATGTGTGTGACCAATCCAGAACACTTGGCTCTGAAAGGTAAACACACTTACAACTATTTGGCATGCCCTGTGAAACCCTCACAGTTATTTCTTCCTGTCAACTCCCTGCTTACTTATCACACCTTTTTAGACCTCATTGCGGTGACAATTTACCTGTCTATAACCGTTTTTGTGCCACGTGCATCTAAACATATGCAGAGTTAGCAGGACAAGGGAGCAGTGCATGTGCTGAGTTTCACTAACATCCGGTGGCCCGCTGCTTTGCAACAGGCTTTCTTCGCAACTCACTGTGTACACGGACAACAACATGAATTTTCTCTGAAACCTAGAGACCTATCTGAGTTTCCACATCTGGGGCTTAGAGGGTTAATGTCCATATGTGCCACTTTAGTAAGGCCAATGATGCATGTTTGTGACACAGTTATGAAAATGAATGCACATGCCTCAAACTGTACTAAAAGTTTACATACAGGCAAAAAGATACTCTTGAAACTAAAAGTATAGAAGGTGGCATCATCACAGCTGCAGATGTCATGAGCAATGAGCAACCTGCAGGTCCACGTTGAAAAGTCAGACGAGGCTGTCCCAGCCTTCACATGAATGCAAATCTTACCTCGGTGTATCACGCCATGAGTCTCTTTCAGATAGTGTAGAGCACGCACAATCTGAGGAAAAGCAACAATGAACAATTGCACAATGCTTCAAAGAGCTGTTCCCTCCTTCATGTAGCAAACCTTCAAATCGATATCAATAAACAAGATATCCTCTTCATATGTATCAAATGAAAGACCATATACATTTAAGATAGTTACATCCACAACTCTGTACTGGAAAAATTACAGTATGTAGATATTCAAATCCAAAAAATTTATTGTGCGTCTCTGGAAAGTGATGATAAATTTGACAGCAAAGCTATACAGTTTGATGGATGACATAATTGCATAGAGGTGTTCAGTGCAGACAGACCAATTTTCACCCAAAAAATAATCAGAACTCCATATTTCATAGGATAGGGTGGGCTTACCGCAACGGCCATCTTGCCCAGGATGCGTTCTGGGATGGGACGGTGTGTTCGCTTGAGTAGCTTGTCCAAACAGGTGGCCATGAGCTCCATGCAGATCCAGACCTCGCTCTGCACAACACAGCAAGGAGCCAGTCAGCCATTGGCACACCCAGCCAGCTCAGACCAGAGTCCTCAGACAAAAGATGGCAGCAAGGGGACAACAAACTCGCCTCACACTTACCTTGCATTCCTTGACAATCCTTGCCAGATACAAGCATAAGCAACATGCCCCCAGGACAGCAGTGGTGTGGGTGGTTGGGGGTGGGGTGGGTGGGGGTGGGTGGGTGGGGGAGAAACAAGGACTGCAAGGGGGGAGGGGGAGGGGGAGAGAGAGAAGGGAGGACAGTAAAGAGGAGGCAGACACAGGAGGGCAAAGGAGACAAGGAAGACAGTCATAAAAACAACAGGAAAATAAAGACAAGCAAGAGGAGAATAGCAAGGAGGAAGAATAGAAGTAGATGACATTGACAGTAATTTATGGTTTTGTGGTTTTGAAGGTTACTTCCTATCCTTTCCGCCTGCAGGTTGCCTTACTTGTTGCTTGAATATTAGGTGGCGGGGTTGACCAACAGGTGTAGATATTAACCTTTAAAGCGCCGCCGGCGCCTTGACGCGCCACAGCGTACATTCCCCAGACGTCCGCTGGCGTATCAGTGCGACAAGCGATAGTGATGTGCTTTGTTTACTTGCCTAACGCTGCCATCGAGTCATGCTGTTCTAAAAATATCACAGTCACGTGCAGGGATCACGTGGCAACGAGATCCGCCATTTTGGCGATTGAGGTAGCGTGGGCGAATTCTCTGCAAATTTTTTCATGAAGTTGCATCTTTGTCGTTTGTGAACGGGACTTTTTTCTTTGCCAGTATGGCGACTGACGAAGAAGTTGAAGCGCTTGTGGAGTTATTTTTCGATTCTGACTCTCAGAATATGAATTCGAAGGCTTTACTGACATTGATGTGATGGGAGATGGAGGGATAGAGAGGCAAGCATGTGCTTCGACGATGTGTGGTGGTCTGTAGATGGAGACAAGCGAAAGCTTGATTCAGATGAAAATGACTTGGCTGACTTCCCTAGTGTAAGTAATTATAGGATTTTTTGTTTTGCTTTACACTAAAACATTTTCAGATGTAATTCCAAGTAATCAAAAGCTGTTGTATTCTTTAATAAATAAAACAGTGCTTCGACCGATGTCAGTTGTGATCTGTAGATCGAGACTGAGAGGAGCGAAAGCTTGATTCAGATGAAAATGACTCGGCTGACCTCCCTACTGTAAGTAATTGTAGGATTTTTTGTTTTGTTTTAGTTTTACCCTAAAACATTTTCAGATGTATCTCCATTACTTGGAGACTCTATCTATGCACTTTTGCATTTTCATCAAAAGCTGTTGTATTCTTGAATACATAGAGCAGTGTAGGAAAACACATTGAATTTGTTAGTTTTTTTGTTGTTGTCTGTGTTCCAATATTTTTTAGCAGCTGAAAAAAACATTCTATGGCATTTTCATTAATTGCACCTTGTACGCCATCCATTTTTCTACTCACCCTCCAAAAATCTACTTCAAAGCTTGAATAGGTAATAAATGATGATTTTTAAGTAAACATGCTGTCAAATTTGACCACACATAAAAAAAAATTTGTTTCTGGGGTAAAACTATGACGAAAATTAGTGGCGCTCTAAAGGTTAACTATCTCACCTCTTTTTGGCATTTACAAAAGCTATTTGAGAACAAAAACCTCTGACTGATGTGAGGAGAAAATCTGTTTACAGCACAGTGAAATGGCTGCATCAATAAACACCTTTTCTTGTTTAACTTTTAACGTCCTGTGCCACTCTTAACTGCTCCTGAGATTAAATCCTATGCTGCTTTTAACTGTTTGTGATTCATGCGTTAGATACCAAGGGAGATTACTCTGGTGGGAAGCTCTCTAGGACTGAAGAAAATTATTGCGCTACTTTCGGATGGTTATTGCATTGCTGGGAATTTTTTCAACGCATTTCAATACGTTTCTGCTGAGTTCTTTGAAATTTTCTTTTATTTTTTGGTGGGCATTCCTCAATGCAAAGATGGCAGACATTGATTGTGAGATAAGGATATCAAGGAAATCTGAAAACATAATATGTATGTCAGTAGCGCTGTTGTAGCACAGACCTCTGCGGCTCCAGTTACCAATGAATGCTGGCTTCAAGCAGCTAGGTCGCGCTATATTTAGGTCAGGCGAGGAGTGAAGGAGATAAGAATTTGCCCGAGACCAGCAGTCAACTCCAGTGCAGTTGAAACAGCCGTGAGTAGTTCAGACAATGACTTGTTTTTTTTATCAAAATGGTTTGATCTAAATATCTTGGATTTGGAGACTCCAAATCAGAGTGATATAACTGTTTCCGGTGTCCACATGAGTGATTTGTCGGACTCCAATGAGCAATATTATCGGATGATGACTTCAGTAATGATAAATGGTCAGACACTGTCGGGGACTGACTGGATGAATAAAATTAAGTGTCCAGGCAGTATACTGGGGCATGCACCACTAGCAACTTCAGGATAGCCTAGTTCTAGTTGTTGTGCTGTTTCCTTGATCCTCCCTCCCCTCCCCCCACTCACTCACACTCACTCTCTCTCTGTCTCTGTGTGTTTATGCTTCATCTACTTACTGAACTTATTCACAACCTTTATCTCAACACTTTTTGTGTGCAAGAAAAACGATCTGAGCATTCTGTTTCTGATGGAGGTCATTCAGCTGCCAGCTCACATCAGGTTATACTGAAGCACCTGATGTGAGCTGAGACAGCCAGCGATTGCTGATGTTATGTGGAGGAATGGATACAAAATCATCACAAATTACACAGTGTTTATATTTATAGAAAAACATCTTTGGGTCTATTTCCATTTATTTACCTGTAATTATGCTAATTACATGCAAATAAACTAAAGAAAAATATCAAAAACACTGTACTTGATCTTAGAATGACCAACATTCATTTATGACTACACACAAAAAATTTCTTACAGATCCATACAATATAATAGAAGTTAGAAATTGTTTAACAAATCAACCGTGTCATGTGTCATTTTCTCTAAAACCTTACAGGACTGGGGCTTGTAGTAGTTGTGAAATTCCTTATGGGAAGTTAAGAGTTAAGGGCCTTATCAGCCTTATTTGGCTATGTAAGGCCTCAACATTTGTATTAAAAGGTGACACTGACAGCATCAAAAAAAGTAAAGCAAAATAAACATACATATTTTACATATCAACCTGCAAATGTGCAAGCATGAACTCATGTGTGAACAAATTCAATATTTAAAATATATATATGAAATAAAATACCATATCAGTACACATTTAAGCATATGTGAACAATTTATTTCTTGTTTAAAAAACCAGTTTAAAAAATCATAGCATGATTGTATTTCAAAATATTCAAACTACAGGGTGCGGACGATAAATAAGGATAGATTTCAAAACACATTCTGGCAGGTGTAAGGTTGCGTGATTGATGGGGTGAAAGTTTGTGTGAAATAACTACCTATACAGAATACTGTGCTTTTGGAGAAAATTTTCACAATGATCAGCGCATTTGCAATTATGGAGGCGCAGAAAAGAGCAGCCATAGTGGGCGGACTTCGCACCAGACCCCTGGAGTGATTGCCGAGTTCAACAAGTTGCCTAGGAGCATGTGTTATCACATCAAAAATGAATTTGATGCGATGATAGCTGCTGGTGAAGACCCTGAAGACATTTTTGTTGAAAGAAAGCCCCACAAGAGGGGAGTGATGCCATCAAGACCACATAATTTGTCAAACAGCTACAAAACATGGTGGATGAAGATCCTGGCAGGACAGTGAGGTCTCTGGCTCGGGAATTGAATGTGGATGAGAAAACCATGCACAGCTGTGTCGATGAAGACATCAGACACAAGTCCTATGCCCTCAAAAAGGCTCAGATCATGCAGGAGGCCACCATGGAGAGGAGGGCGGACAAGGCAACAAGGCTGCTGTGCAAGCTCAAGCACCCCCTGGCCAAGAAGCAGTTGATCTTCTTCTCTGATAAGAAGAATTTCTGCCAGGATCAGACGGTGAACAGGAGGAATGATCATTGGCTGTGTTCTGACTCTGATGACATGCCAATCCTCAAGTCAACTAAGTTCCCAGTTTCTGTTATGGTCCTGGGGGTCATCTCCAATGAGGGTGACATCATGCCTCCATTCTTCTTTGAGGAGGGCCTCAGGGTTAATACTGATGCCTACATCCATGTAATGGACACTGTGGTCAAGCCATGGACGGAGAGTACTGCTGGAAGCCATCATTATGTGTTTCAACAGGCTGGTGCACCTGCCCACAACACCAACAAGACCCAGGCATGGTTGAAGGAGAACCTGAAGGAGTTCTGGTCAAAAAACATCTGGCCCCCCCAGCTCCCAAGACTGCAATCCATGCGACTATTTCTTATGGGGCATTTGTGAGAAGGAAGTCAACAAACAACCTCACAACACCAAAATCACCAAGGTCAAGGCCAATTAGAACAAGACAATGGTAGCCAATGCCTGCCGACGGTTCCGCAGCAGAATTAAACATGTTGTAGAGGCTGAGGGTGAATTTATTGAGTGAGCCCAAGAACAAGTGTGCCAAATTTCAGGTTAACCCATTGCTTACGCAGCTCAACCACGTGGTTGCGATGACGCCAACACCCTTTGGCTACGCAGCTCAACTACGTGTTTGCGGTCGCCGTAATGAAATTTTCCTATCTCCGTGGCTGTTTCAAGGGAAGTAAATCGTACAGCACTTTATTCTGTAACCAATCTGTGTTCGCTGGAGTTACCTTTTCTTTAGTATAGTCCCCGTGAGAAAGCTACATTTAGTAGTATCTACGCTCACCCACCGTCGTGTTTCCGCGCTTCGACATGGCGTATCGTGGTCGAAGGAGATTGAGCGGTGATGAAAATGACGAAGTATTAGAAGTGTGGATGGAAGAAGGGTCTGATACTGAAGATCTAGGTGGATATTGGACTTCTGAAGAAGATCTTTATGATTCTGATGCGGAAATAGTCCCAGTCAACGAGAATGAAGCGGTGGCTGCAGCGAAGACGAAACGAATCGACTTCGGATGTCACTTCGTGACTGACACTAAGTGACAGCGAAGACACCGTCGCCGTCAGAGAGAGAGGAAGAGATAGAATCGATGTTTACAGCAGACACAGACATCGATTCGGATGCAGAGGATGCCGAAAACCTTCTCTACTCCTCCAATGAACTGTACCACACAAAAGATGACTATGCCAAGTAGGGCGCCTTCTTTCTCTCAGAAGGCCATTCTGAGATTTTCTTCTATTCAGACAGAGACAGATTGCAGTGAGTAAGTGTATATTTTCTGATTTCACCTCTCTGACTTGCAAAAAAAAATCATTTTCAAGCATTTTTTAATCCTGTAGTCAATCATTCATCAATATAGTTTGATGTGGAAATACTGATGTCAGAACTGTTGTGCAAAATCTATCTCTTGACTATTAGTACAATACATTAGGTGTAAAAAAAAAAGAAAATCAAAATTGCATGTACCTGGTGTTTAAAAATAATTTTCCCCAATTTTCTTACTGCATATTGTAACTATCCAGCACTTCAGCTAGAAAGTGCAAATGATTTTCTTTCTTGTGGTACCAACCACTAAACAGTTATTCAAAATTTGGATTTTGTGTGATTTTTTGAAAACTTAAAAAAACACTGCGTACAGAGGTAAAATTCCTAATGCTATCCCTGCGTAAGCAATGAGTTAATAAATTGATTTTCAAGGAAGTTATCACTTTTATATATTTTAACATGTCTGTGCTAATTCATTGTCTGCACCCTGTATTGCAACTTGTAAAAATACATGTGAAGGTTCCCATCATAAAAGATAAACATTTGTTAATACGGTGTTCAATTAAAGTTTGACACAGGACAATTTTGTCCGTTCTTGATACAGAGTTTGGGATGGATTTTTTCACCCAAATATGGGCGAGTTCATGTAGTTTGTCGATGTCAGCTGCCCCAGTGAGCCTGATTGTTTTGCAACAAATTCTCGAACATAGGGTCTGAGGTTGTCTGCAGGAACTCTACCAGGTGATGGAGCTAGGGAGAGGGCAGACTTGGCAGCATGATCTGCCAAAGGAAGAGACTGTAGTGATGCAAACACAAGGTGAAATGGTTTCAGAATGAGTGGTGGAGATAAGGGTAAAATCCTAAGGACTGCAGTGCTTACCTGTGTAATGAAGGTGCCAATGCACTTGACGATGAAAGGACAGTCATGTGACTTGAGCACCACATCCAGATCCATGATTATCCGTTTGTTCTCCTCCCGGTTTCCAGAGCGGCGCATTTGCTGTTGGCAGAGCAGCACATCAGGCCATTAAAGAGCAGCACATCAGGCCAGTACAAAGCAGCACATCAGGCCAGTACAGAGTAGCACATCAGGCCAGTACAAATCAACACATCAACCCAGTGCAGAGCAGCACATCAGGCCAGTACAAAGCAACACATCAGGCCAGAACAAAGCAACACATCAGGCCAGTACAGAGCAGCACATCAGACCAGTACAGAGCAGCACATCAGGCCAGTGCAGAGCAGCACATCAGGCCATACCAGAACAGCACCTTAGGCCATAACAGAGCAGCACATCAGGCCAGTGCAAAGCAGCACATCAGGCCATAACAGAGCAGCACATCAGGCCATAACAGAGCAGCACCTTAGGCCATAACAGAGCAGCACCTTAGGCCATAACAGAGCAGCACCTTAGGCCATAACAGAGCAGCACATCAGGCTAGTGCAAAGCAGCACATCAGGCCATAACAGAGCAGCACATCAGGCCATAACAGAGCAGCACATCAGGCCATAACAGAGCAGCACATCAGGCCAGTGCAGAGCAGCACATCAGGCCATAACAGAGCAGCATATCAGGCCTTAACAGAGGAGCACATCAGGCCAGTGCAAAGCAGCACATCAGGCCATAACAGAGCAGCACATCAGACCAGTGCAATGCAGCACATCAGGCCATAATAGAGGAGCACATCAGGCCAGTACAAAGCAGGAAATCAGGCAAGTGCAGAGCAGCGCATCAGGCCAGCACAAAGCAGCACCTTAGGCCAGTGCAAAGCAGCAGATCAGGCCATAACAGAGCAGCACATCAGGCTAGTGCAAAGCAGCACATCAGGCTAGTGCAAAGCAGCACATCAGGCTAGTGCAAAGCAGCACATCAGGCTAGTGCAAAGCAGCACATCAGGCCATAACAGAGCAGCACATCAGGCTAGTGCAAAGCAGCACATCAGGCCATAACAGAGCAGCACATCAGGCCATAACAGAGCAGCACATCAGACCATAACAGAGCAGCACATCAGGCCATAACAGATCAGCACATCAGGCCAATACAAAGCAGCACATCAGGCCAGTACAGAGCAGCACATCAGGCCAGTGCAGAGCAGCACATCAGGCCAGTATAAAGCAGCACATTAGGCCAGTACAGAGCAGCACATTAGGCCAGTGCAGAGCAGCACATCAGGCCAGTGCAGAGCAGCACATCAGGCCAATACAAAGCAGCACATCAGACCAGTACAGAGCAGCACATCAGGCCAGTGCAGAGCAGCACATCAGGCCAGTATAAAGCAGCACATTAGGCCAGTGCAGAGCAGCACATCAGGCCAGTGCAGAGCAGCACATCAGGCCAATACAAAGCAGCACATCAGACCAGTACAGAGCAGCACATCAGGCCAGTGCAGAGCAGCACATCAGGCCAATACAAAGCAGCACATTAGGCCAGTACAGAGCAGCACATCAGGCCAGTGCAGAGCAGCACATCAGGCCAGTATAAAGCAGCACATCAGGCCAGTACAGAGCAGCACATCAGGCCAGTGCAGAGCAGCACATCAGGCCAGTACAAAGCAGCACATCAGGCCAGTACAGAGCAGCACATCAGGCCAGTGCAGAGCAGCACATCAGGCCAGTGCAGAGCAGCACATCAGGCCAGTGCAGAGCAGCACATCAGGCCAGTGCAGAGCAGCACATCAGGCCAGTACAGAGCAGCACATTAGGCCAATACAAAGCAGCACATCAGGCCAGTGCAGAGCAGCACATTAGGCCAGTGCAGAGCAGCACACCCGGCCAGTACAAAGCAGCATTAGAGGGAAATAACGCTTTGCTTTGTGAGTGAGTGTCAACTTTTGAAGTAAAATCACTCTTTAAGGATGCACGAGTCAAAAGTGGTGGTTCCTTCCAAAGTAACCATGTAGTAAAACACTTCGACTTCTACTTCAGCCAGGATCCATGAGTACAGCTATAGTGAGTTAAGCCGCCATTGCTGTTCACACAGAAAAGGCTGTATTTTGAAATACTATAAACCCATCCAAAGAAAATGAAAGCTATGAACAGCATTAATTTATCAAAGGTGTATGTTGAATGCATCAAAAGGTCGTGTAAGCTCCTACATTATAAAAATGGAAATACGGGTGGACCCACCTAAACGCCAAGGCTTTTGTTGACATTGTGTACAAAGCTAATTTTATCTGATGTCATGAACATGATACATTTTAATTGCATTTTTGTTATTAAAATACTGTTAAGATTAAAGTGTTTTATTTTTTTTAACGAGGAAATGTGTGTGGACGTATGCCAGGGTCTCATGAGTTTGGTGAAAAAGTGTGAGCTGAGGTTGGAGCATGAATGTAAAATTATGTCAACACAAAAGATGACAGTGTTCACGTGCGTGTTTAATCAGCAACTGCAACAAAGGAAACACAACAAAGTATCGACCGCATAAAGGCTCTTGATTCATTTGATGAATAAGAAATATACAATAAATTTACATTTCATCACCATGAAATATTGGAAATTGCAGATGAGTTGCACGAGGACTTGCATGCGAGCATAATGCATTATCTGTCAACAAGCAGACAACAGCCAAATACACTTGCACATGCGAAAAAAAGACAGAATTCTCATGATTCCCCCTACCTAGCTACTATATATCTCTACAGCCACAACTACAACGCAATTCATCCCCCATGCATCATCAGTAATATCTGAACTAACTTTGAAAGTATTTACTTTAGTAGTAAGTCATGCTCATGAGGAATTCTACTTCCTTCTCATGCATGTTGGTGCAGGCCAGTGCAGAACAGCACATCACACAAGTGCAGAGCAACACATCAGGACAGTGAGGAGCAGCAGATCAGGACAGTGAGGAGCAGCAGATCAGGCAAGTGCGCCGCAGCATGTCAGGCCATTGCATTGCAGCATGTCAGGCCATTGCCGAGCAGCACGTCAGGCCAGTGCACAGCAGCACATCGGGCCAGTGCAGAGCAGCATATATCCCCAGTGCAGAGCAGTACATCAGCCCAGTGCAGAGCAAAACATCAGCCCAGTGCAGAGCAACACATCAGCCCAGTGCAGAGCAGCATATAACCCCAGTGCAGGGCAGTACATCAGCCCAGTGCAGAGCAACACATCAGCCCAGTGCAGAGCAACACATCAGGCCAGTGCAGAGCAGCAGCACATCAGGCCAGTGCAGAGCAGCACATCAGGCCAGTGCAGAGCAGTACATCAGGCCAGTGCAGAACAGCACATCAGGCAAGTGCGCCGCAACATGTCAGGCCATTGCATTGCAGCATGTCAGGCCAGTGCAGAGCAGCACATCAGGCCAGTGCAGAGCAGCACATCAGGCCAGTGCAGAGGTGCACATCAGCCCAGTGCAGAGCAGTACATCAGGCCAGTGCAGAGCAGCAGCACATCAGGCCAGTGCAGAGCAGCACATCAGGCCAGTGCAGAGCAGCACATCAGGCCAGTGCAGAGCAGCAGCACATCAGGCCAGTGCAGAGCAACAAATCAGCCCAATGCAGAGCAGTTCATCAGGCCAGTACAGAGCAGCACATCAGGCCAGTACAGAGCAGCACATCAGGACAGTGCAGAGCAGAACATATGACCAGTACAGAGCAGCACATCAGGCCAGTGCAGATAAACACATCAGGCCAGTACAGAGCAGCACATCAGGCAAGTGCAGAGCAGCACATTAGGCCATTGAAAAGCAGCACATCAGGCCAGTGAAAGCTGGTGCAGAGCAGCATATCAGGAGGGTGCAGGTGCAGCACTTCAGGCCAGGCTGGTGCAGAGCAGCACATTAGGCCAGGGCAGGGCAGGATGTCAGGCTGGTGCAGAGCAGCACATTAGGCCAGTGCAGAGCAGGATGTCAGGCTGGTGCAGAGCAGCACATCAGATGCGTGCAGAGCATGGATATATGGATGGAGTGAGTTTTATGGCCTATTAGCCTCTGTAGGTAATGTGAGGCCATCAAGCATGAAAATCACTAGAGGAGTTCCAAGTAAACGCAATTCAAGTCACGATGCACCTATTTATTTGCCTCTTACAAATCGTGTAGGGAGACACGGTGGGTCAATTCTTTGAAACCCCAACCCACTGGGGGAGCGTGCGGAGCAGTATATCAGGCATGTGCAGAGTAGCATATCCGGCATGTGCAGAGCAGCACATCAGGCCAGTTCTAAGCAGCACATGTGGCCAGTGCATTGCAGCACATCAGGCCAGTGCAAAGCAGCACGTCAGGCCAGTGCAGAGCAGCACGTCAGGCCAGTGCAGAGCAGCACATCAGGCCAGTGCAGAGCAGCACGTCAGGCCAGTGCAAAGCAGCACGTCAGGCCAGTGCAGAGCAGCACGTCAGGCCAGTGCAGAGCAGCACATCAGGCCAGTGCAGAGCAGCACGTCAAGCCAGTGCAGAGCAGCACATTAGGCCAGTGCAGAGCAGGATATCAGGCCAGTGCAGAGCAGCACATCAGGCCAGTGCAGAGCAGCAAATCAGGCCAGTACAGAGCACATCATGCCAGTACAGAGCAGCACATTAGGCCAGGGCAGAGCAGCACATTAGGCCAGGGCAGAGCAGGACGTCAGGCTGGTGCAGAGCAGCACATTAGGCCAGGGCAGAGCAGGACGTCAGGCTGGTGCAGAGCAGCACATTAGGCCAGTGCAGAGCAGCACATAAGGCCAGTGCAGAGCAGCACATAAGGCCAGGGCAGAGCAGCACATTAGGCCAGGGCAGAGCAGGACGTCAGGCTGGTGCAGAGCAGCACATAAGGCCAGTGCAGAGCAGCACATCAGGCCAGTGCAGAGCAGCACATTAGGCCAATGCAGAGCAGCACATAAGGCCAGTACAGAGCACATCATGCCAGTACAGAGCAGCACATCAGGCCAGTGCAGAGCACATCATGCCAGTGCAGAGCAGTTCATCATGCCAGTGCAGAGCAGCACATCATGCCAGTACATAGCAGAACATCAGGCCAGTGCAGAGCAGCACATCAGGCCAGTGCAGAGCAGCACATCAGGCCAGTGCAGAACAGCACATCAGGCCAGTGCACAGCACATCGTGCCAGTACACAGCAGCACATCAGGCCAGTGCAGAGCAGCACATTAGGCCAGGGCAGAGCAGGACGTCAGGCCAGTACAGAGCAGCGCATTAGGCCAGTGCAGAGCAGCACATCAGACCAGACCAGTACAGAGCAGCACATCAGGCTAGTACAGAGCACATCAGGCCAGTGCAGAGCAGCACATCAGGCCAGTGCAGAGCAGCACATCAGGCCAGTACAGAGCACATCCTGCCAGTACAGAGCAGCACATCAGACCAGTGCAGAGCAGCACATCAGGCCAGTGCAGAACAGCACATCAGGCCAGTGCACAGCACATCGTGCCAGTACACAGCAGCACATCAGGCCAGCGCAGAGCAGCACATTAGGCCAGGGCAGAGCAGGACGTCAGGCCAGTACAGAGCAGCACATTAGGCCAGGGCAGAGCATGACGTCAGGCTGGTGCAGAGCAGCACATCAGGCCAGTGCAGAGCAGCACATCAGACCAGACCAGTACAGAGCAGCACATCAGGCTAGTACAGAGCACATCAGGCCAGTACAGAGCACATCAGGCCAGTACAGAGCACATCAGGCCAGTGCAGAGCAGCACATCAGGCCAGTGCAGAGCAGCACATCAGGCCAGTACAGAGCACATCATGCCAGTACAGAGCAGCACATCAGACCAGTACAGAGCAGCACATAAGGCCAGTACAGAGCACATCATGCCAGTACAGAGCAGCACATCATGCCAGTACAGAGCAGCACATCAGGCCAGTGCAGAGCACATCATGCCAGTGCAGAGCAGTTCATCAGGCCAGTGCAGAGCAGCACATCATGCCAGTACATAGCAGAACATCAGGCCAGTGCAGAGCACATCAGGCCAATGCAGAACAGCAGATCAGGCCAGTGCAGAGCAGCACATCAGGCCAGTGCAGAGCAGCACATCAGGCCAGTGCAGAACAGCACATCAGGCCAGTGCACAGCACATCGTGCCAGTGCAGAGCAGCACATTAGGCCAGGGCAGAGCAGGACGTCAGGCCAGTGCAGAGCAGCACATCAGGCCAGTGCAGAGCAGCCTATCAGGCTAGTGCAAAGCAAAGCAGCATATGAGGCCAGTGCAGAGCAGCCTATCAGGCTAGTGCAGAGTAGCACATCACGCCATTCCAGATCTGCATAATGAGGCCAGTGCAGAGCAGCACATCAGGCCAGTGCAGAGCAGCCTATCAGGCAAGTGCATAGCAGCACATCAGGCCAGTGCAAAGCAGCATATGAGGCCAGTGCAGAGCAGCACATCAGGCCAGTGCAGAGCAGCACATCAGGCCATAACAGAGCAGCAGATCAGGCCAGTGCAGAGCAGCACATCAGGCCATAACAGAGCAGCACATCAGGCCAGTGCAGAGCAGCACAGCAGGCCAGTGCAGAGCAGCACATCAGGCCATAACAGAGCAGCAGCACATCAGGCCAGTGCAGAGCAGCAGATCAGGCCAGTAAAGAGCAGCACATCAGGCCAGTGCAGAGCAGCACATCAGGCCAGTGCAGAACAGCACATCAGGCCAGTGCACAGCACATCGTGCCAGTACACAGCAGCACATCAGGCCAGTGCAGAGCAGCACATTAGGCCAGGGCAGAGCAGGACGTCAGGCCAGTGCAGAGCAGCAAATCATGCCAGTGCAGAGCAGCACATCAGGCCAGTGCAGAGCAGCCTATCAGGCTAGTGCAAAGCAAAGCAGCATATGAGGCCAGTGCAGAGCAGCACATCAGGCCAGTGCAGAGCAGCCTATCAGGCTAGTGCAGAGCAGCACATCAGGCCAGTGCAGAGCAGCACATCAGGCCAGTGCAGAGCAGCCTATCAGGCTAGTGCAGAGCAGCACATCACGCCATTCCAGATCTGCATAATGAGGCCAGTGCAGAGCAGCACATCAGGCCAGTGCAGAGCAGCCTATCAGGCAAGTGCATAGCAGCACATCAGGCCAGTGCAAAGCAGCATATGAGGCCGGTGCAGAGCAGCACATCAGGCCAGTGCAGATCAGCCTATGAGGCCATTGCAAAGCAGCACATCAGGCCAGTGCAGAACAGCAGATCAGGCCAGTAAAGAGCAGCACATCAGGCCAGTGCAGAGCAGCACATCAGGCCAGTGCAGAGCAGTACACCAGGCCATAACAGAGCAGCAGATCAGGCCAGTGCAGAGCAGCACATCAGGCCATAACAGAGCAGCACATCAGGCCAGTGCAGAGCAGCACATCAGGCCAGTGCAGAGCAGCACATCAGGCCATAACAGAGCAGCAGCACATCAGGCCAGTGCAGAGCAGCAGATCAGGCCAGTAAAGAGCAGCACATCAGGCCAGTGAGAGCAGCACATCAGGCCATAACAGAGCAGCAGATCAGGCCAGTAAAGAGCAGCACATCAGGCCAGTGCAGAGCAGCACATCAGGCCATAACAGAGCAGCACCTTAGGCCATAACAGAGCAGCACCACATCAGGCCAGTGCAGAGCAGCATGCCAGGCCAGTGCAGAGCAGCACGTCAGGCCAGTGCAAAGCAGAACGTCAAGCCAGTGCAGAGGAGCACGTCAGGCCAGTGCAAAGCAGCATGTCAGGCCAGTGCAGAGCAGCACATCAGGCCAATGAATGGCAGCATTTGAGGTCAGTGCAGAGCAGCACAGCAGGAAAGTACAGAGCAGCACATCAGGCCAGTGCAGATCGGTATGTCAGACCAGTGCAGAGCAACACATCAGGCCAGTGCAGAGCAGCACACAAGACAGTACAGAGCAGCACATCAGGCCAGTACAGAGCAGCATGTCAGGCCAGTGCACAAGCACAGAGAAGCAGGCCAGTGCAGAGCAGCACATTAGGCCAGTGCAGAGCAGCACATTAGGCCAGTGCAGAGCAGCACATCAGGCCAGTGCAGAGCAGCACATCAGGCCAGTGCAGAGCAGCACATCAGGCCAGTCCTAAGCAGCATATGTGGCCAGTGCAGAGCAGCACATCAGGCCAGTTCAGAGCAGAATATGAGGCCAGTGCAGAGCAGCACATCAGGTCAGTGCAGAGCAGCACATCAGGCCAGTGCAGAGCAGCATATGTGGCCAGTGCAGAGCAGCACATCAGGCCAGTGCAGAGCAGAACATCAGGCCAGTGCAGAGCAGAATATGAGGCCAGTGCAGAGCAGCACATCAGGTCAGTGCAGAGCAGCACAGCAGAAAAGTACAGAGCACATCATGCCAGTACAGAGCAGCACATCAGGCCAGTGCAAAGCAGCACATCAGGCCAGTGCAAAGCAGCACATCAGGCCAGTGCAGAGCAGCACACAAGACAGTACAGAGCAGCACATCAGGCCAGTACAAAGCAGCACATCAGGCCACTTCAAATTACACTGGCAGGCTGAACAGGCTCATTAAGAAAGCGAGCTTGACACTTTGGAAACTCTTGTTGAGAGAAGACTTGCCAGTAAGTCAAGAGCTATTCTGCTCGATTCAGGGCATCCCCTCCACGGCGCACTGATTGATCTCAGCATCACACGGAATGGAAGATTTATCATGCCTCCATGCCGAACAGAGCGGTTTCGGCGTTCTGTCATTCCTTCAGCTGTCAGATATTTTAACAGCAACCGAGCCATTGTTCTGGCCACAGACTATCAGTGATGCTTTTTTAACAGAACTTCTTTATGTTAGATTTAAGGTCATGGTGGATTTATTTTTGGTCATTTTGGCACTGTGGGAGTTGGTGTTGACACTAGCATGTATAACTATCTAGCTTAGTATGAATGTATGTATGTGTTGGTGTGTCATGCTGTGTGCATGTAAAAGGGCATTGTAGTCATACATATTAATTGATTTCATTATCATGGTTTTTCTGAGTTTTATTATAACTTTTATAATCATTAATGACCCATGTATGCTGTTGACCAATTTAATTTCCTTATGGATTAATAAAATGATATGAGTTATGATGATGAGCAAGTACAGAGCAGCTCAGCAGGCCAGTGCAGAGCAGCACATCAGGCCAGTGCAGAGCAGCACATCAGGCCAGTGCAAAGCAGCATATGAGGCCAGTGCAGAGCAGCACATCAGGCCAGTCCTAAGCAGCATTTGTGGCCAGTGTATCGCAGCACATCAGGCCAGTGCAGAGCAGAATATGAGGCCCGTGCAGAGCAGCACATCAGGCCAGTGCAGAGCAGCACATCAGGCCAGTGCAGAGCAGCACAGCAGGAAAGTACAGAGCAGCACAATAGGCCAGTGCAGAGCAGCACACCAGGCCAGTGCAAAGCAGCACATCAGGCCAGTACAGAGCAGCACATCAGGCCAGTACAGAGCAGCAAATCAGGCCAGTGCACAAGCACAGAGAAGCAGGCCAGTGCAGAGCAGCACACAAGTCAGTACAGAGCAGCACATCAGGCCAGTACAGAGCAGCACACAAGTCAGTACAGAGCAGCACATCAGGCCAGTACAGAGCAGCATGTCAGGCCAGTGTACAAGCACAGAGAAGCAGGCCAGCTCAGCACACCTCTCCACTTCCACACCATCAGCTCCTGACTGGCCATGCAGAGGTTCAGTAAAAGCACTAGTGGTATTTGGGTATGATTTTCTTACAACAGCAAAGAATGACGCAGACATTTTCACAAGGTTATGTGAAAGTTCCACTACGTTTCAATTACTTTATTAACCCTATAACATTCACACATCATTTTCTGAACTAAACACTTCGACATTTCATGAGTGCCTGATTTGATGCTTACATTCCTTGGAATCAAAGTGGCACTCAATTTGTAGGTACCCAATGTTGATATAAATTTTGGGTGGGGGGGAGGGGGAAGAGGGAAGGGAGGGGAGAGAGATGTGCTTCTATTCTTCACTGCCAGTCAGGACAAGGAGGTGAGTTGAATATGAAAGGTAACAAGGCAGTTGAGGGCTGATTGACTGCAACGAGGTTCAGATACAGTCAAGCTTAATAAAATAAATCCTAACTATTTTATAAAACAATAAACCCAATGCACGCCTAAACATTTTTCCATGGAAAATGGACAAAGCATTTGGTGATAAGCTCAGCAGGGCATAGGCCCATCATTGAATCACACACAGAGGAGATCTGCTTTGAAGGCCATAGATGTGTCATGTCCCACACCCTTGCTGCCATTCCTATTCCCATCCAGCTGTCAGCTTGGCCCAGCTACTCCCCTTTGTTTTCCTCCTTATCATTCTAAAATGGCTGGCTGGCTGGCTGGCTGGCTAGCTGGCTGGCTGGCTGGCTGGCTAGCTGGCTGGCTGGCTGGTTGGATGGATGTTGTATGGCCTATCAGCCTTTGTAGGCTATGTAAGGCCACTGATCATTCAAAATCATTAAAGCTGGTTAGAATTAGAACAAGTCACAATTTCCCTAATCATCTGCCTCTTATGAATCACATAGGGAGATGTGGTAGGTCTAACCACAGGGTGACTAAATTCAGCAGTCCTAACTTGATATCGATGAGCTTAAATAGGGACTTGAGAGCTTAACTAACACCCTGTGCTAGGAACAGGAGTGGTATAGGAATGGCATCATGGGCAGAATATATTGAAGTGGGACATGATACATTAAGGCAGACCTATCAGGTAGTAAAAGGTGTCTTTCACACAGAAAAAGAGCAATGCATTTTCCAAACACAGGCTAGGACAGTCCAGTGAAAGGTCACACCCATGAGGGAGGGGTAGCTACCTTGACAGCCATCAGGGCCAAGGTCTTGCGGTGGTGCATTTTGACCACATGCCCACAAGTGCCGTGGCCCAGCTCCCCAAGGGGCTCCAGCTCGTTGATGTCTGTGGCAACTTTCTGCAAGAGCCCCAAAATAAGAGTTGCAACATGAGTGTTTCTGGTCATTCTGTGTCTTTGTTCAAGTCCTAGTGGCTGCTCCTACAGTCATCTAAATGTTCACAGCTGCCTGTGGTTCTGTATCTGACCCCTAGCCCTAATCATAACTGGAACTATCTTGACCACCAAGCCCCAAAGGCTGCCCTGCAAATCCACTTTCAGCCTTCACTTGGACTTGGTGCTGGTGCCTGATTGTGTGCACCTTATGTCTGTCACAGAGTTTGTTGTCAGGTGTCAGTGAGAGATGGATAAAGCAGTCAAGTGTATTTTGAGACCCAGACATGGGTGATAAATGGATACATAAAACCACACCTTTATCTCTCTGTCATGTCTTGGACATTAAACTGTCTGGCGGCCATCATATTGAATGGTAAGCCAAGTGTAAACTGTGCAACCCCAGATTTTGAACTTGAAGGGATTATTTTCTCTAATATGAAATGAATTGAAGCATTAAAAAAGGCACACAAATAACCAAACACATTCTCAGTCTTTCACATGCTGATTGAAACCCCAATAGATCAATTCAATCAGAGCTTAAAATTACAACAACAATGTCATCACATGAAGATGGTTCATCAAATCATGAAGAAGATAAAGTAGTTGTCCACAAGGTAGATGCTTAGGATAGATAGATGGTCTAGAATATAAACCTCCAGCCCTTGTTACTTCTAGTTCTTTAATACCTTCAGTTCTCAGTGCTTTCAGGCTCAGCTCTCCTTACTTCCAGCCCTCAGTCCCCCCACTGCCTAGAGTCCTCCGTCATTGGCTCTTGTGCATTTCCAGCTTCATTCCCTGATCGCAGTCATTCCAATCACTGGCCCTCTTGAACTTCAGCTTTCCACATGTTTACACTGAGACACTTGAAGATGGCAAATAAATCAAGTTCAAGAAGGAGTGAAGATCTACAGAGACACTCCATTGAGCACTGGTAGAGACCACTGAAAAGTATGCAGTCAGTGTCCAAGAGGAAAGTGGCTGGCCTTACCTTTCCCCCAAGCAGAAGAAACCCAGACTGGTTCATGATTTCATCATATTTCTGGTCAATGTCAGCACTGCAACTGTGATCAGAGACATTGCAATCAAGAGTAACACATAGCTGGAGCAGCTCCATGCCCCTCATTAGCTGGAACCTCTGACTGCTGGGTTTTGGGGGCCTGCTCCAGTAGCTCAGCCAAGGGTGGGCCCAATAGCTATAGGCTACTTGTACATCAGTATAAATTCCCTTTTCAAAACTTGAGGACTATCTAGTGAATTTGACAACCAGTATGATGAAATAGACTGGGCACTCTTGCAAAACCCATTGAAATATTTACACAACTGAGCACTAAAGTAGACCAGGGACAAAAGTAAATCTGTCTCTGTTGCACCGAGTCCAGCCATAGGGGCAGGCCCTTCTTTGGCGACTGAATGCCCTTCAGGGCCCCCAACTTCTGTGTGACAGAAGAGAACTGCTTCTGAGTGGCTGAAGTAAAAGCATGGACAGTTGTCACGGTCTCCACAAGGGATGAAATGTATTCTGGTCTATCCGGTAACCCTCCTCATCTTGTCATCCTTGTAGGTTAGTTGCATATAATTTATTTCCTTGGTACACAACCCTTGCCTCAGCATTGCCAGACATCCAACACTTCTGCAGACTTCTCTTCCTTGGAAGTGCCACTAGTCAGTTGGCCAAAGTGCTACTGAACTGTTGAACTGTCAAAACATTATTCATTCCTTCTCTGATTCTGATATCTGAGTGGGTGTCAGTTTTCAGCTCTCTTTTTTTTTCACACAAAATTTCACATTCTTTTCATATCATCACAACATCATTTTTCAACCCTAAAAAAGAAGGTCTTTGCATTACCTGCATTCTTCAACACACTCATGAATGAGTGTGTGTGTGTGTGTGTGTGTGTGTGTGTGTGTGTGTGTGTGTGTGTGTGTGTGTGTGTGTGTGTGTGTGTGTGTGTGTGAGTGAGTGAGAGAGAGAGAGAGAGAGAGAGAGAGAGAGAGAGAGAGAGAGAGAGAGAGAGAGAGAGAGAGAGAGAGAGAGAGAGAGAGAAACGAGACACACACACACACACACACACACACACACACACACACACAGACAGACAGGCAGGCAGACAGACACAGACAGACAGACAGACAGACAGACAGACAGACAGACAGACAGACAGACAGACAGACAGACAGACAGACAGACAGACAGAATGAGAAAAAAAGAGAGAGAAAGAAAAATCAGTCATTTAGCTTTAATGCGTGCAGTAAAAAAATAAAGAAATATGTTTCTTAAAAAAGTACTCAGAAAGAATTTCAAGAGAAACTCAAGGGCTAGGCATTGCCCATGGCAACTCGTTCACAGGGAGGCACTCGCTTCTAAGAAGGGTGGCTGAGGTAGCTCCGGAGGTACTTTGCTGCATGTAGCTGCAGAGGCCCGGATAATTCGAAGTGCCAATTGGGTTGCTGTTCATAGACGGCAGTGCCTGTAATTTGCTTCTCACTGTCCGAGAATGGAAAAGTGCATGTACACAGAAGTATTTGCTGTTCAAGTGTTCATTTGTATATTTTGAAGAGTTTGTGTATAGATTATTTCTGGACAATCACTGTTAAAAAGTTATTTATCGTTGCATATTTTGAAACATTGTACATGGCCACTCACTGAATTATGTCCCTTGAATTCATCCAGTGTGTATCAAGGCACAACATTTTGGACAAAATTGTCTACAATTGAACTTGGATTGCTTTCTTTTTTTTGTGAAAAAAGTTCCCATGCCATTCAAGATGTGGGCTGAATGACCTCCAACACCTGCTGGATGACGACAGGCGCCTCTCTCGGGCTATGCCGACTCCCCCTGTGCTGGCCTTCAGGCAGCCCCCCAACCTGAAAAGACTGCTGGTCCACAGTAGACTTTACACAGAGACACCCGCAGACGGTATGAGACCATGCAAAAAACCACGATGCGCCACTTGTGCCATTGTCAGTTCGGATAGCACGGTTACTAGGAATGCGACCGTACACCAGATCAGAGGCAACTACACCTGCAGCTCGTATGACGTGGTGTATTTGATCAGATGCCGCAGAGGGTGCCCGAATGCGTGGTATGTAGGAGAAACATGCCAGCCACTAAGGCAGCGCATGAACGGGCACCGGGCCACGATCAGATATCGGTCGCCTCTACCTGTGGCTGAGCACTTCAATTTGCACGAGCACTCGGCATCAGACATGCTCTTGAGCGTGCTGCAAGGCAACCTGCATGACACCCGACAACGTCGCGTGGCAGAGCAGAAGCTCGTGAGAAGATTGAACACCCATCACGCAGGGCTCAACCGCGACCTGGGATTCATGGCACATTACAGATGAGGAAGCTGTACCTCACACGTGCCTCCCGTGCTCTCTGCCCGAGAGGTCGGAGTGAACTCCTCTCACCGCCTGCCGGTCATAAGTAATCCCACCCGCTGTCTCTCTACACTACGGCCAGATGAAGGAGAGTACTCCGAAAGCTCGCCAACCACTTTCTTTGCAGGCCAGCCAACAACTTGCTTTGGGCCACAGGTTTCGTAGCCACTCCAGCAGCCACAAGCCGCCGCCGCCTGCGCCACAGCGACCAACAGGAGCCGCTACCCGCAGCCGCTGGCCACAGACCTGCTGCAGCAGCCAGTCCCGCCAGGCACGACCCCAGGGGTTCACGCCTGACGGCCAGCGCTCGAGACGAAGAAACAAACGGCCCTTTTCAGGGCCAAAATTTATTTGTTCAAGAAAGAATACAATTTTAGTCGGAAGCTTTTGTCACGACGTATTTTTGGTACTGTTGTCAGTCCGACCCCGGCCATCCTCCCTTTGTGAGATTCAAGATGTCACCAGGGTATGTTCTATCAAGTGAAAAACTGCTGTGATATCTGTATCATCAGTTATTTTGTCTATCGGCAACTTCTTCACCGACTCTCATGCCAGGACGCAGCCATGCTCTCCTGAACTTCCGCCTTGCGAATATCAATTGATAGCTTCTTAGATGTCCTTCAATGCTTGCCTTGCCCTTGGCTTGACCTCAAGAAAAGTACCAAGTGTAGGCAATGAGCCCCTGGGCTTTATTCTACTCTTGGTGGAACATAACAGCACTTCATTCATCAGCCAGTCAGAAGCAGTCCAGATGGCCCTTAACTTTGACTTCAACTGCAGTGCTGTGGGGCCTGAAGTGGTACCCAGAATCAGTCAACCTGGGACTCCTGCCCATCTGCCAGGCTCCTATATTTCAACATCTATTTCAGTAGTAAGATGAAAAAATCCTTCCTGATGAAATAAGTGTTCCCATCACTTGGGTCACTGAACATTTTATATTATGTTGGCAGTGAAAATAAATGTGGGAGACTAGGGTAAAATGGTACATGGGGTGTTGGCAGAGGAAATAAATGTGGGAGACTACGGTAAAACGGTACATGGGGTGTTAGCAGTAGAAATTAATGTGGGAGACTACGGTAAAACGGTACAAGGGATGTAGGCAGTGGAAATTAATGTGAGAGACTAGGGTAAAACGGTAAATAGGATGTTGGCAGTGGAAATTAATGTGGGAGACTAGGATAATAAGACACATGGGATGATGGCAGTGGAAATGGATGTGGGAGACAAGAGTAAAACGGTACATGGGATATGGCAGTGGAAATGGATGTGGGAGACAAGAGTAAAACGGTACATGGGATATGGCAGTGGAAATGGATGTGGGAGACAAGAGTAAAACGGTACATGGGATATGGCAGTGGAAATGGATGTGGGAGACAAGAGTAAAACGGTACATGGGATATGGCAGTGGAAATGGATGTGGGAGACAAGAGTAAAACGGTACATGGGATATGGCAGTGGAAATGGATGTGGGAGACAAGAGTAAAACGGTACATGGGGTGTTGGCAGTGGAAATGGATGTGGGAGACAAGAGTAAAACGGTAAATGGGATATGGCAGTGGAAATTAATGTGGGAGACAAGAGTAAAATGGTACATGGGGTGTTGGCAGTGGAAATTAATGTGGGAGACAAGAGTAAAATGGTACATGGGGTGTTGGCAGTGGAAATTAATGTGGGAGACTAGGGTAAAACGGTACATGAGGTGTTGGCAGTTGAAATTAATGTGGGAGACTAGGGTAATGAGGTACATGGGATGTTGGCAGAGGAAATAAATGTGGGAGACTAGGGTAAAACGGTACATGAGGTGTTGGCAGAGGAAATAAATGTGGGAGACTAGGGTAATGAGGTACATGGGATGTTGGCAGAGGAAATAAATGTGGGAGACTAGGGTAATGAGGTACATGGGATGTTGGCAGAGGAAATAAATGTGGGAGACTAGGGTAATGAGGTACATGGGATGTTGGCAGAGGAAATAAATGTGGGAGACTAGGGTAATGAGGTACATGGGATATTGGCAGTAGATGGATGGATGGATGGATGGATGGATGGATGGATGGATGGATGGATGGATGGATGGATGGATGGATGGATGGATGGATGGATGGATGGTTGGTTTAAGGGCCTATCAGCCTTGTAGGCTATATAAGGCCACAGCGTTAAGAAACATCCACTATGTTGGCAGTGGAAATGAATGTGGGAGACTAGGGAAATGAGGTACATGAACTGATACAGGAATAGCAGTGGGCTGAGAAGAAAAAAAAAGGAGGAGGAGGAGGAGGAGGAGGAGGAGGAGGAGGATGGAGGAGGGGGGGGGGGGGGGGGGGGGGAGGGAGGAGGAAGAGGGGGGGAGGAGAGTAGGTGGAGAAGGTGGAGGAGGAGGAGGTGGAGGGGGGGAGGAGGAGGAGGAGGAGGAGAGGAGGAAGAGGATGGAGGAGGGGGGGGGGGGGGGGAGGTGGAGGAGGAGGAGAGTAGGGGGAGGAGGTGGAGGAGGAGGAGAGTAGGGGGAGGAGGGGGGGAGGAGGGGGGAGGAGGGGGGGAGGAGGAAGAGGAGGGGGGGGGGGGAGGAGGAGGAGGAGGAAGGGGGGGGGGGGTATGGCAATGAAAGGATAAAGGAGGGGGTGAAGGAAAGAGGAGGGGAAGGGGAAAGAGGTGGAGGAGGAAAATATGGCAATGAAAGGATAAAAGGAGGGTGGGTGGGGTGGGGGGGAAAGAGGAGGAGCAGCAGCTACAGCAAGAGAACATGAGAACCAAGGACAGCTCACCTGTCAGGAGGCCGGGCTGGCATGCGGTGGCAGTCCAAGAGCATTTTGGGGCGGTGGCGGTTGGATGGGGCGGAACTGGATCGTGAGGAACTGCCTCCCTCTCCTGAGCTGTAGTTGTGGCCTTGAAATTCTGCAAAACAGGATATATATGTCTCCATCACAGCAACAATGATCATAACAACACTTTTTGTATGCTATGTAATACACAATGCATTCACAGATTGAGTTTATACTCTTGAGTTTGAACTTCATCTCATGAAATTTTAAACCAACTTGGTTGATGAAGTGGAAAGAAATCAAAGTAATAGTTTTAAGAGCTCTTGTACTCTGCAAGCTTTACTTTTGCAAAAATATTTATTAATGCAGCCATTTAAAGCAAATATCACAAGTTTCATTCTTTAAAAGTTTGATTTGAGAGTGAAAATTATTACTGCCTAAATATGGTTGCTATGTGAACCCGGAAAGCAGAGATAAACTTTTAAGTATGCTGATGACAAGGCTCTAGTAGGCCTTATCAACAAAGAGGATGATTCTGCCTATATCCAGGAAGTAAACAACCTCGTCTCCTGGTGTGACGCAAACTACCTGGAATTGAACCCAAAGAAGACAAAGGAAATGTTCATTGACTTCAGAAAAAACTCAATGACCCCAGCCCCCCTAACCATCGAGGGTGATAGAATCGAAGTGGTGACATTATATAGGTATCTTGGATAATTTACACTTGACAATCACCTAAAATGGACAGAAAACATCTTTACGGTTCAGAAGAAAGCAAATCAAAGACTCTATTCCTTAGAAAAATAAATAATTTTAAGTGGAGAAGACTATCCTCGAACTATTCTACACAGTCCACCATAACTTTCTGCTTGGCATGCATCTTTGGAAACCTGACTGCCAAGAAAAAGAAACAGATCAACAGACTCATCAAATGTGCAGCCAAGATAGCAGGAAAGCCACTTACTGAGATTGACGAACTTTGTGCGGAGGCTGTTTCAGCTAAGACACTCAATTCTGGCAGACTCAACCCACCCTCTACATGAAAACTATATTCGAGCAAAATCAGGTATCTGATTCATTTCACTCAAAGCACGAACTTCAAGACTGCGGGACTCATTTGTGCCCATGTTCATCTATGACTTAAACTGTCCTGTGCATTGAGTACTACTAGTCATGAGTGAGCTTGAGTATAAGAGGTCAAGACGTACTGGGTGGGGTGGGGTGGTTGCAAGAGCAGAAGAATGTAAGGAGATGGAGAGGTCAGGTGTGGTTGCAGTGTGTGTGTGTGTGTGTGTGTGTGTGTGTGTGTGTGTGTGTGTGTGTGTGTGTGTGTGTGAGTGTGTGTGTGTGTGTGTTTGTTTGTATGTGTGTATGTGTGCAAGAGCATAAGAATGAAAGGAAATAGTGGTTGGGTGTGGTGCATGCATGCTTCGAATCTACCAGGTGAGAAGGAAGGAGGAGGGTGTTTAATAAAGGGGTGGGGAATGGGGTGTTTGAGGAGGGTGGGGTGAGAGAATGAACGAAGCCTTTATTGAATAGGCCCTTGGCCCAGTACAAGAACTTGGAATCATGAGCATATATATCACATTTCACGGTGTAGACCTCCTACTCTTAAATGCATGGAGTAAGTATGAGTTCACTGACCTTACTCCCCCGGCGAAATGACATTCTAGAAATTTCTAAAATTCTAGAACATTCTAGAACATTCTAGAATGTTCTGGAATAAATTTGATGGAATAATTCTAGAATTCTTTAATTCCAGAATAATTCTAGAAAATTCTAGAACACTACTTTTTCTTAGAATATTATTCTAGAACAAGACCATTCAAAGAATATTATAGAAAATTGTAAATAAAACGATATTTAAAACAAGAAGTGAACAATAAAGCATTTCAACACACACGCAAGACACTTTAGTGATCACACACAGAATATAAGATTTAGTGTTAAATCACCTAAAGTTCATTCACAGTTCTAGCATAATTGTCCACAATTTTCATATTCTGATCACAGAACAGTTCTAATCATAACTCGCTGAGTCGCTCACAGTTGCAGTGTGCACATTTCTTTGCAATACACAATAGTGATCTTGATTAAAACTCAGAATTTAATAATAGAGCAACTAGTGTTTGTCACGGCCCGAGTGGATGACTACTGATGGGAATTGTAGTCCCGTGCGATCATGGATCCAATATACAATGTNNNAGAATATTCTAGAATATATTCTAGAATATTCTAGAATATATTCTAGAATATTCTCTTGAATTCTCATTTAACCTTCTGTCATTATTCCAGAACCTTGGACTTTGGTTCCAGAAGTCATATTCTAGAATATTCTGGAACATTTCTAGAATTGTTCTGGAAAGATTCCAGACCGTTTCGCCGGGGTCTCTCTCTCTCTCTTTCGTTATTTGAAAAGCACATGATCAAACTTTCTTGCATAGTTAGCCCAAAACAAAAGTATAAGTATTTCATTTGAATTTCATACTTTATAGGCTGGACACACGAATAGAAGATGTAGTTCATCCTCGAGACTTTCATTGCAACTAGGACACAGCAACATATCTGTAGTTGGCTCGCTATATTTGTATCAATGTACAAACAATTCACTGATACCCAATCGAAATCGTATGTACAGGTTCCTAAAAATAGGTCAGTCCAGATCATAGAGATATTGCTCCATCTTATGATTATATTTGAATATCTTATACAGTAGTCGCCGCTTATTAAAAACACATTGGGACCGAACAAAAGTGTTTTTAATAAGCGGCGTTTTTATTAACCGGCACTTCCCGCTTCACCAAGCCGTTGTGTTTCTTCCACCTGTTAAACCACCCATCTGTAGCTTTGAATTCGGAGCGACCAAGCTGGGAAGCAATCTGTTCCGCCTTCTGACACAGGATTGGGCCGTTTACAGGTGTGTTGCGCGCTTGGATAGAGTTGAACCACCGCTTCAAGCCATCTTCTGTCTCTTTATCTTTCCCGCAGCGCCGATGCTTCCTTTGGCCTTGACTGGAGCCCTCTGCGATGTCAGCCCTAAGTTCATCTTCTTTTTTCAGTGTCTGCCACAGAAATGATGCCGACACACCCAAAATGTCAGCACCCTCCCTCAAACTTTTAGAATTTGGCTCTCGGTAGCGATCAAGCAAGTCCACTTTGTCTTTGGGTGTCATTTCTGTTCTTTTTCTTTTCTTTGGAGCTGAAGTTAAAGCCATTTTCTGATTCACTGCTTATCCAGCGAGACTAGACAGTGTTGAATTGACATCTGACGGTTTGCTGACAAGGGTGTAATCACTGTTCACACAAACGCTGAAGCGTCTTTAGTTGTCATCTAACGGTTTGCTGACAAGAATTCACAACCAGAGATCGACTCTGATCCTCCGAACAGCGAGAAAAAGAACAGAAAGTGTTTTTATTAAACGGCGCCTGTATTTAATAACCGGCGGAATTTTACATAGGTTATATAGAGGTAAATCCGGACCGGACCAACTGTATGTAAAAAACGGCTGTTTTTATTAACCGCGTGTTTTATAAGCGGCGACTACTGTAAAATGAATATCTCTTACTTGCCTGTAATGTAGCGTCCCAACTTTTAACATATCGGTAGATCAGTCTACGTTTTAATTCCTTCATGAAAGCATTTTCTTTGTGGACTTTTGTTGCAAAGCAATCATGACTTAAGAAAGCATGATGGCGTCTTTAGCAGTGCAAGTTCTTGTTCAAATGCTCAGTCATTATGTGCACACTTGTGCTGGAAAATAGGTTTTTGGTTCCCTAAAGACACAGAACAGTAAGTTGAACACACTTTATCTCATATTAGATCACAAATGAAAATGTCCCGCCATGCGTTTGTTATGCACAATGCAGATATAGGGAACAAGAACTGTACATGCAAATAAGAGTTTTCAACATTTCAGATTTCATAAAAGTACAGTTATGGTAATCTGTACCTTTACTTCACAATGAACATGTGCTTACTGAGTGCTCTAAAAAGCAACCTGAATGACCCACCCGAATGCAAGGGACACAACACCTTCAAATTCTTGCTTTTTTACATGAAGGCTTTGAAGGAATTCCATGTCTTTCTATGTAACGTCTTTTCACGTTCAATGCTGAGGCTAAAACATGTGTTTGTTTCAGGTAACATGGTCCCCCACAAAAGATGGGTAGGTAGGAAACGGGGGGGGGGGGGTGTCTCCAAAGAAAGGTTGCCATTATGTAGACATGTACAAACAACATTTCATATACAAAACAATATTGTTTCATACACTCAGAAAACAATATTTCATACACATGAAATTTAACTAAAGTTATCAAATCTATTGAAGGACTGAAACACTTTTGGCCATTGCTATTTGAGTGTCCGCGCGCGCGCGCGTGTGTGTACATGTGTGTGTATGCACATATATGGTAATATATGAGTATACAGACGTGTGTGTGTGTGTGTGTGTGTGTGTGCATGCATGTGCATGCATGTGCATGCAAGCATGTGCATGTCCAAGCTTGCACATATATATATATATATGCGTGTGCATGCAAAAACAAATTTGGAGTGTGCAGATGTGCAAGTGGAGGAGGAGGAGGAGGAGGAGGAGATCTAAATTGTGCCACTGGAGTCACTGTTTTGGATGCCCTTGGGTCTACCTACACATTTGCTTTGCCACTGCTGAAATGTAGACAGCTGCCTAAATTTGCCTGCTGATTCCTCTCTGTGCACATACCCTGTTTCATAAGTTAGTGGAAGCAACACAGGAGGCTGAAGTGAACGAGTTGAAGTAGCGCGCAAGCCAAAGCACAGACACCATCAAAATCAAACATGCCAGATCCGAAACACGACGCCGACAGACTGTAAGAGCATTAATTCGTTTATGGTACTGATCCGATCACAACGACACCCCAACGATCATAACAACATTGAAATATTAGTACGAAACGCCAGAACAGACACTCAATTCATTATGACTGCGAAGAAATGCTCTGAACCGTTCCCGGTTCTATTTTGACATATTAAAAGATAGGACATCAAAAATCGCGCACTATAAAGATCCTGACACTCATGTCCTCGACGGGTGAGTGCCGGCCACAGATAAAATACCCAGCATGCAAAAAAAGTGTAGCAGTTTCACCAGTATGTTGGTGTTGGCTACCTAAGAAGAAGAAGAAGAACACATTGCGATGGGGCGTTCAAAAGGCTTCACGGCCTATATCTAGCCTCTCAACTACTACTACTACTACTACTACTACTAGGACCTGAGTATATTGGGTCGAGTGAGCTAATGAAAATACATACACTACATGAACATGATTATCCAGATACACATCAACTTGCACTTGCTTGCAGAAAAGTAACTAAACTGATTACCAAAATTGCCTTTACGTACTGAAGTACTCCAACGCAGTTCTACGCTGCGTTAGGCATTTTTGGTGTACCGAGTTCGAGACGCAATCATAATAAGACTAGTTATGCACTGAGAACACTCACGTATTCTTGGTCTCGTTGGACTAGGAGACGAGGCGTCTTGGTTTCTAGGACGTCTGTCTCTTTCCATGGATTTGGTTTCAGCATGTAGCTTCCTCTGCAATTCGTCAAGTTTGTTGAGGAAGAATGAAGGAGTCGACATTTTGTCAAAAATCACATGATAGTTTCAGCATTGTTTAGTCGTAGTTTCGAAAACAACGCATTTCTTACAAGATGGCGCAATAGAAAAATATTTATGAATATTGACAGACTTTTAAGTTATATGGATAATATCTCAAATTCATACGAAAACAGTTATTCTTCGCTCAGTCTATTTATCTTTCCCATTAATATGCGCACCCTCTTAGCACGTGGTCTGTGGCGAGGATTTCGCGCGTCATTCCATGTAACTCCAATCTTTGGACCTGGTTGTAGTTCGTCACCAAGGGGCGGTATGAGAGAGCGATCCTTGGTCGGAGTGGTCAGACACATCATGTCGCCGGTATATGACAAAGGGCAGGCGGTCACGAAGTCTTACACTGTGAGTTCCCTTCAGTCCTAGTTCAATCAATGGCCTTGCGAAGCGGTGACTGGAAAGTAAGTGTACCTCTGGCTCTGTAAAAAACAAACTCGCAGTGATACAACTACGTCAGTACGTGGTGCATGAACTTGATAGTGAACTTCTGCGCGGAGTTTTAATGTATGAATCAGGTAAATTACTCAACCCCACCCCCCACTCTCGTGTGCCGGAGGACGGGCTCAAAATCGTGTCCGATGGTCTTGATCGCTGAATCAGTGAATGAATGATTGAATCTTGTAGCTAAAACCTCGATTTAACGAAGTTAATGTAACTAACTCAGTAACTGTATGGCTGTAACGTATACGTGACAGTCACAGTGCCTATTGCACAGTAAGACACAGATTGCACTCGTAGGACAGTAATGTGTATGCCTCAGCAGTAGTATTGCTATTACTATTATTGTTTTGATGACCCCAAAAATGCGCAGATGTCTATTCGACTATAGAACGAATCCTCGATTGAGGTGCATTCGTATGACTCTACTGTATGAATACAAGGTACATAGAAATTGACTTCGGCGCGGCGCATTCAAACGTAGAGATCGCACGTTCTCGTGGATGAGGGTCTTTCAAGTGGGGGACCAATGTGCAACAGGGTTAATGATGACTGTACACGGATGTACAGCTGCAATTTTCTCTGTCCATAATTGCCAGTCTCGTTAAGAAACGCCACCACCTCCCTTACCTAGTAAACCTTTCTCCTGTTCAGTTGTTTACCTCTTTACACCTAAGCTGATCCTTGCCCCACTTAATCTTCCTCAGCTCCCCAGTAACCCCCCCCTCCACCCTTGTCCAAGCAATTTCTCCTTTCCCCTACCCCTGCCGTCCCCACCCACCCCTGCTCTAGACTCTAGTGCTGTGCTTATTGCAGCAGTGTACTGCACATTTTCTTGTAGAGACAAAAATGATGACCCAGTCTAGCAGAGCTTCCATATCTCCCCCCCCCCCTCCACCCCACAATTGTATCTGGGCATTCCTATGGTAAATACCATGAGGTAGTGAAATGCTCTCTAAGCAAGGAGCCTTTTCAAAAGTAAACTTTTGTCTTTGGTGTGATGAAATCAGGAGTTGTAGAGAGTTGTCCATTAGGGGGAAGAAAGAAAGAAAAAGTTGTGGTTACAGTAGCATGGCATTCCAAAGAGGGATGTGTGGGGTCATTAGGTTAGCCTGAACTGTAGTTTGCGTTTTAGAAGAGGCCAGACTGGAAATCAAGTTTCTCTGTTGCTGAAAATGCTTTTTTTAAATAAACATAAAGCCCATAAGGCAGGAGAGATGGGGCAGCATGCAGTTTGTTGTTTACTGTCAATTTCTTATTTATTTTGTTGTTGCATTAACAAAAAGTGTAGGGTCGGTCGGGTTACCGTAACCACACCTTTTTTGACTCACATGCGAAGCAAAAGTGAGTCTATGTACTCACCCGTGTCGTCCGTCCGGGCGTCCGGGCGTCCGGGCGTCCGGGCGTCCGTGAAAAACTTTAACGTTGGATTTTTCTCGGAGACTATTAAGTCTATCAACACCCAATTTGGCATGATGGTGTATGATGACAAGGCCTCAAAAAACATACATAGTGACTTGACCTTGCTTCAAGGTCAAGGTCGCAGGGGCCATAAATGTTGTCTAAAAAACAGCCATTTTTCACATTTTCCCAATTTTCTCAGAAGTTTTTGAGATTGGATACCTGACCTATATATGGTGTATAGGGCAAAGTAATCCCTATCTTTTGATACCAGTTTGATTGACCTTGCTTCAAGGTCAAGGTCACAGGAGCTCTTCAAAGTTGGATTGTATACATATTTTGAAGTGACCTTGACCCTGAACTATGAAAGATAACTTTTCCAAACTTCATAACACTGTAGTACACATGTTATACTTTCATAATAGGTCACCTGTGTTGTCCGTCCGGGCGTCCAGGCGTCTGTCCGGGCGTCCGGGCAGTCCGGGCGTCCTTTAATCCGTAAAAAACTTTAACGTTGGATTTTTCTCGGAGACTATTAAGTCTATCAACACCCAATTTGGCATGATAGTGTAGGATGACGAGGCGTACAAAAACATACACAGTGACTTGACCTTGCTTCAAGGTCAAGGTCACAGGAACTCTTTAAAGTTGGATTGTATACATATTTTGAAGTGACCTTGACCCTGAACTATGAAAGATAACTCTTCCAAACTTCATAACAATGTAGTACACATGTTATACTTTCATCATGATACACATTTGGTCACATGTCATCAAGGTCAAGGTCACTTTGACCCTTATGAAATGTGACCAAAATGGGGTAGTGAACCACTAAAAGTAAAAGTGACCATATCTCATGGTAGAAAGTGCCAATAAGCACCATTGTGCTTCCTATGTCTTGAATTAACAGCTTTGTGTTGCATGACCTTGGATGACCTTGACCTTGGGTCAAGGTCACATGTATTTTTGTAGGGAAAATGTGTAAAGCAGTTCTTAGTGTATGATGTCATTGCTAGGTTTAGTTGTTTGACCTTGAAGGACACCTGAAGGTCAAGGTCATGTAAAGGTCAAGGTCATGTAAAGGTCAAGGTCAAGCATGTGAGTCGTATGGGCTTTGCCCTTCTTGTTTATACCTTATCAAAGTATGTGTGTGTGTGTGTGTGTGCGCGCGCGCGCATGCACAAGGACATGCATATATATGTAAAGAACTGGAATGATATTGTGAGGATGGGGTAGAAAAAAAGAATGATTAGCAGAGTGAAAGGAAGTGGGCATATTTGTCACAGCCTGGGTGTGATGAGACTGTTCTGCTGATGAGAACAAGTTAAATTGACTCTAAATATATCTCAAGCCCATGTTGACATATGTAACTTTGGCATGGTCCTCGGCAAAGATTTGTGAAGAATTTTTCAAATGCACAAGTGTTGATATTGGTGAGATGAACATCTGCCAACTCTGCAGAACTGCAAAAGTAGGCTCAAGCTGTACAAAGAATTGCTATGAAAGCATGCTGTACAAAGAATTGCTATGAAAGCATGCTGTACAAAGAATTGCCATGAAAGCATGCTGTACAAAGAATTGCCATGAAAGCATGCTGTACAAAGAATTGCCATGAAAGCATGCTGTACAAAGAATTGCTATGAAAGTATGCTGTACAAAGAATTGCTATGAAAGCATGCTGTACAAAAAAATTGCTCTGAAAGCATGCTGTACAAAGAATTGCTGAAGTTTCCATCTGCTGCCACTACTTATTTATCAGCACTGATTGATGGATCAGGATCAGGAGAGCAATTGGACTGTACGAAGACCTGCTCTCAAAAGTGAAAAGCAGAAAGCTGAAGTGGTACGGTCACGTGTCAAGAGGCAGTGGGCTGGCCAAGACCATCCTGCAAGGTACCGTACCAGGTGGGAGAAGGAGAGGCAGGCAGAGAAAGAGGTGGGAAGACATCAAAGAGTGGACAGGCTTGACCTTTGCTGACTCACAGCGAGCCACAGAGGATAGAGATCGATGGAGGAAGATTGTCCGAAAGTCATCAGTGGTGCCTCAACAACCCATCTCGGGGTTAAGAGACTGAACTGAACTGAACTGATTGATGATGCTCAAGTGGCTGTTGATACAAGTTCAGTAGCATGCTCCTGCTGACTGGAAATCCAAAGTGCAGAGGTGAGGGTGTGCCATTACAAACCATGCCTTGATCTGTGAACATGCAAGTCCCAGCTGCCCTGTAGACACTGGCAAAATGAGCATGAGATTCAAAGAATTCAACAGTAACTGCAGAAGGGATAGTAATGGTGCTTATTGTTTAAAGTTTTGTATTGCATATTTCTTTTGGGCATTCAAACAGGAAATGGCAATATGGCAGATGAAAATTTGTTTTGAAATAATTAAATTTGCTCATTGGCTTTGTACTGTGCTGATGGCCAATACAAATAAGCATGGTTGAGTAGAGTGTCAAATGTTACAGAATCAAAATTTCCAACCACTTGATTATTAACTCCTTACCAGAAATATAAGAGGAAGCGATATATTTGTAGCACATATACATATTATTTTTGTACTGGTATATAAAGTACAGAGAAACAGTATGAATTTTGCTTCTGAACACTTTGCCAGCTGTACACATGTACTTGAAAACTGTTCTAACAACATTCACCTTTTTACTCATGCCCAGTCACATCGGCCTCACCAGCAGTGACAGATGTAGATTGTGCTGTGGTGCTTGCCCTAGGAACTTCGGAATGATCAAACATGTCCTCAGAGTTTCCGCACAACAATTGTTTGAAATTGTGACATAGCAGTTTGAGGACAGAGCTCTAGTGCAAATGATCTGGTGTGGACAACTGGAGTCCAAGTGATGGGTGGTGACAGCTTTTAACGCCACGGCCTCAATCATCAGTCAGGTCAAATCAATATTCTTTTTTTCTTCTTTTTCTTACAAGCTCATCCTACACACACAGACACTCATATGTGCTTTTTGAAAACACTTTTTTGTCCATGCCATAAAGGTTAAGAATGCAGAAAATGTGATTAGAACCCATTACATGTAATCAGGTGATGCTGCCACAAAATAAATCCAACAATGACAAGACACATGGTAGAAGAAACAAACAAACAAAAGTTTGTCTTGTGGAGGCTCTGATGGAATATACAGGAGTCTGTACTTGAGTGTTTTCCTCACTTTGACTTTGAGCATCTACTTCCAGAGGCAGAAAATCCAGTTAAACAACTAAGGCAGCTCTTTTACTGTCCTTTCCTACAAAAGGGTGTGTTCACATCACATAATGGAACAAAATAAAACAGTTTACTTGTTCAGGCCTGAGGCCCTTCACAAAGAGGGGATGCAAGTTTGAGTTTCGGAACAAATCATACACATAATGATCAAAATGAACTGTTATAATCCTCCATCAACAATGCAAGGGGATAGATATATATGCAAAACTAAAGGCTACAATTTAATGTTCCACCAGAAAAGTGAAATGGTCAAAATATGCCCAAGCAAATGAGGCAAAGTAGCGATTCTGGGAAGTTGACTGGAGAAGACAAGGGTCCTCTCGGGATGAAAAATACATCAAACGTTGTTGTCTTGATTTGGATCAGATTCTAGAGCAAAAATGCAGAAATAAGAATGAGGATAACACACACAATAATACTTGCAGGCAAATAAATTGTGGATGTGCCGATCACCAATGCATTGGAAGTCGAGGCAGAAATCATGGATGAACAGTAAGGTTTTGGATCAGTGACAGTATGCTCATCACTGTGAAAAAGAAGTGTGGTGAAACTCAAGAACATGCATCAGAGAAAAAGACCACATTACTCTGCACACTGTTCTTATGCAAGCGGATTGCACTGGTCTGGCCTAAGCTACCATGACAGGCAAGCAGCACAAGTCTTGTGCACACCGTGAAATATTTAAAGTGGGCCAAGCGTACACAAACTTGCACAGTGTAAATAGAAATACATCTATCTTACACATTAGCACACATAACTACTGTACACTAGCAACTGTCCTTTGCCGCTGTGCTCTTCCCCCCCCCCCCCCCCCCCCCCCCCCCCTCTCTCTCTCTCTCTCTCTCTCTCTCTTCACACACACACACACACACCTCCACCTCCAAATCTGCATATTTTTCATTTTCACTTAACATGTGTTATTCCTGAGATGGGTTGGCCATCATGTCCCAGTAAATTCTGTTGCAAAGTAAGATGAATTAGCTTACTATGTGTAGTCATGCTGTTTAGTTCTGGGCTAGTGTTCTTAGCTGTCAGGAAGGATGTGACAGCTGGTAAATCTGCTGCATAGCAGTAAGTAGGTGCATGCCAAGTTGCTGGCAGACTTTGAGAAATAGTGTAAAGTATGCCTGCTTTAGCCTTGATGAATATCTGTGATGAGTTTTCAGTTGTGAGCAACTTGAAACTGAAAGTGAAACATTTAGTAAATGTCATGGACTCCTTTACAATTTCTCTGTAATGCTGTGAAAGAGGAGACATGAGTCATTTTCAGCTGTAGATGTATATTATGTATGTATAATATGTATATAATGTATAATATGTGGTGGATGTCTTTATGAAAACTGAGCAACTCTGAAATATTTGTGATCAATGAGGATAGCTTTATTAAGAATGAGAGTGTTTGATAAATTGTAAGAACATACACAGCCTGAACATTCCAAGTGCTTTGAGCCACAAAGGAAATATTGTGCACACAGCTCTTGTTGTTTTCTATCATTTGTACTACCAAGATTGTGCTCACAATAAAAAATAGTGTGTGGGACCACCAAATAGTAGGATGAATAAGCTGTTAGTCACGCCATGTAGTTCTATGATAGTGTTGTACCTGACAGGTTGGATGTAACAGTAAGTTCTGGAAGGGTGATGTCTCTTTCAGGATTCATGGGACATACAGCAGTATTGATAGTTTGAAAATATGTTCCATGGTCAGTGACTTGCTTTTTTGTGCTTCAAGATTAGGAGAGCATTGGTGTATTTATCATTGGAGGTGTTGGTTCTGACCTACTGTTATGTCTGTTTGGGCCCACAGGATGTAACATTATCAGTGCGACAGTTTGACAATCTCCTGTTTTTGTGGTCAGCGTGTTTGGAGAAAGGCTTTGTACTGTTACTTTGGAGGTGTTGGCCTGACCTTGTGCTTCATCTGTTGGGACCCATGTGCTGTAATAGGTCATAGTTTTGAGGCATAGTAGTTTAATTTCAGTTCTCTGCTTAGGCCAAAAAAAAAAAATGGTGTGGTTACGGTAACCCGACCTACCCTATTCTGGGGCGCCGACCCTACATCTTTTTATTGAAAATGTTGAAGTTTTTTTAAATATCAAAGTTGTGGGTTGAGGGCTGGGCTGTCAAGTCCCTGAGTGCTGAGCCGCCGACGTGAAGCTGGGGAGGGGGGGGTTCTACGTGACGGTCAAAAGTTCAGTTCGACGCTCAGCGCTGAACCGCCAGCATAAAGCGGGGTGTGTGTGTGTGTGTGGGTGTGGGGGGGGGGTTCTTCGTGACGGTCAAAAGTTCAGTTCCAGGCTTTGAAAAATCGTAGTTTTTCCCTGACGATCGTAGCATCGTAGCAAGCACGGCGAAATCGTAGCATGCTACGCCTAAATCGTAGCACTTGGCAGCTCTGGTGATGTGACCACGTGCAAAGCAGATGGGGATGGGTTTGAGTTGGCTTGGGGTTTGACTGTTGGAGAGGTCGGGGACACGTTTTTGAACTGAAGGCGATACATTTCAAATGTGAAGTTTTTCAAGCCGAGAGTGAGGAAGATGAAGAGGATGATCAACATGCAGTGCTCACAAGTTCATGATGCATTTCAATTACATCTGGTTCACGTTAGGGGCACCGATGGTTGGTCACATGATACTGACACTAGCAGGACAGACAATCTCATATCAGCCATACAGACCTGTTTACCTATACGATTTTGGCGTATTTTTTACGCCAAACTATTGAAAATACGACTACTACGACTTGTGTGGAAA